>SCLH01001444.1:273441-300588 GCA_004367855.1 Oikopleura vanhoeffeni
CAATAAAATTGCGGGTGTTATAGGCGTCATTTTTTGTGATAGTCAGAACATTTTTTGATATCAAAACGCAATTGAAGGTCAATTTTTATCTCAAAAAAAGTTGTTTTTCTCTACTTTTTGGCATTTTTGACCATTTTTCATGGAAAAAAAAACTTTGATATCGAAGAAATTTTTTAATGTGCAGAATTAAAACAAGACTTTTTAGCGCATAACACCCGAAAATGTCTGAAGTTTATTAATATAGTCTTCGAAATAAATTCTGTAGTCGGGTTTAGTTGGAAATGGATGTACAGTGAAAAGTGTTTTTTTATATTTTCCCAGATAATAAGTTATGCTAACAAATTAAAAATATAAACTTTCGCAAGAATGAACACTTCAATTGAAGAAAAAAATAAAAAAATAAATTTTCACAGTTTTTTTTCTTTCATTTATCGCTCTAAAAAATGTACCAATCTGCAGGACTTATGACACCCCCTTAACTGACATTTACACGACCTTGAATAATGTTTTCAGATGTAGCTTCAGGAGTGGCAGATCTACAAAAAAAGCTACCGGAGGAATCTCGTGTTTCGTCCATGGTTGATTTAAATCAAAACGATCCTCTGATGGCTGAGCCACGAAGTTTGCGATCTTCTGAAAGTACTTCAACAATTCCGAGAACTCTTCGAAAACTAAATCCAGAGCAAAGATCAAGGAGCCTTCTTCAACTACGCAGATCATTTATGGAAACGTAGAATATCACAATTTAAAAAATACTTCTTTAACACACTTCAATGGTAATAAAATACTTTGCAAAATTTAAGTACGGAGTAAACCGGGGAAAAGGAAAAAAAAATTTAAATAATTGTTTAAAATGGCTCTGTTTCGATTTTTAGAAGGGTATTTGATTTTGGTGAGATCGGTTCTGGTATGTATAAAGTTCGGACCGGGAGAACCAGGGGTCAAAGATAAACCGATAGTAATATGAAAACCCCTCATACGGTGAATCAGAAAGTAGGTTTCAAAATGAGAGTTTTCAGCCGATATTTCTATTTTTGGATCAATTATTTTGAACGAGTTGTATTAATTGTTTGGAAAAATTTTTAGTATATAGAAATTTTACAAAAGTTAGAAAATTAAAATATTTGGCCTGACCTAACCAAATTTTACGATAAAATTAATTTCAGTTTTTAGCGTAAATACAAAAACCGAAATATCCCCGCAAAATTCTCCCGTAAATTTTTTTTTCGATAATTTTTTTAAGACTAAACTAAAGTTTCAAATTCAACATTATAATTTTTATTTTTCCAAGTTAAATTTATTCGATGAAAGGTTCAAGCCCTAGGTATATACCATAATTTCGAAATTGTGGGCCATAATATAAATTTCCAAGCTACGTGTCACTGCAGAGTCGTTTTTCGATTTTTCACCGGTATTTTAAACGTTTTTTTTGTCGAAAAACCTATAATTGTTGATAAATGTCCGGTGAAATCGTAAAAACGGCTCTGCTCTGTCATGTTGCTTTGAAAGTTGTATGCCGAAAAGATTGTATGTGTCAGTTCCGAGCTATCATACGGTATAATGAATTTCATACCCTTCTAAAAAAGTTTACCCATTGTTAAAAATGTTGTTTTAAAAAACATGCTCAAAAAAACTACCTTCAGGATGTTTGAGAAAACTCAATGCAACGTGTCTATCACGGTGATTAAATAAACAACCCGAATAGACAGGTACGGGCCCAGATTTTTTGCCAGCCGACTATAAATCGACAGCCCCGTGTGGCCCCGTAAAGGAAATTGACAATATGTAAGACCATAATGTTTTTTGCTAAAAATCGTTTTTATCGATTTTTCAATTTTCATATGAAAAAAACTATAGTTTTTTATGGAATTTGCCCAAGTTTTGAACGGACAGGCTTACGGTCTGTACCTGTCCATTCAACGTCACCACATTCAACCACTGTGGTAGTGACTTTGAATAAATTTCATAATATTTCTCTTTGCCGCTATTTGTGGTAATTTTTGAATTTTTTCGAAAGCATTTTCATTTTTCCTTATAATGATTTATCCTATAATCTAGAGGCTATAAACGAAATTTTATTTAAACATTTTTCATATTCAGAAATCCTTTTATTATTTTTCCTCAGCACCGTCATTGGCCATTTTTGAAATTTGTTAACTTTTTTGGAGTTTGGCCAGCAACGGTTTCATAAAACTCGGCTTTTCGGTAAAATATTTATGCAAAATTTGTCTATATTTTTGATTATTTCGTGTATGCCAAATATATTTTTTAACTTGTATTTTTAATGGTCATTGCCAAACAACAATATTCTCTGCTGGTGTTCTAATCTATCTTCAATAATAAACATAATAAGAATTAAAACCTCAGAAAATATTTGGCTAACTTTTTTTCCTCACACTCCTTTTGCGAGAACATAACGCGATAGAAAAACTTTGATAAATTTCAAAAGTCAGAAATCGATTTTGGAATTTATCATTTTGAATCGTCGCATGCAATTTTTCTTTCACAGGCGTATATTTGCTTTGACCTTGAAAACAGGAAAAGTTGTTTTTTTATAAAAACGGCGTTTGATTGTGAACCGACTTTTCCCGATTTTGATGATCAATTTTTGGCACATACGATAACAAAAATGTGTAATTTTCGTTATTTCGTTGTGTTTTCAAAATCTTGCAGTCAAAGGTGTTGGGTATCATGGAGAAAAATTAACTCGACATGTTTTCTGTTCACTTTAGTATTTTCTAAATTTTCTATTGCATTAACATCACTTTTGTAACGTTATTTTTCAAATTTGTGTTACGAACTTGTATTCTTAACTCTATGGCGCACATGGTAAAATAAATCCTTGGCGCATTTTTGGTCAGTTTCAGATCCAACTGTATTGCGCTACTGTTATTCAATTTTGATAAAAACTATAATTTATAAAATGCTCCTGGGCTCGAATTAGACATAATATGTGCCACGGAGTAAAAAACTGTTTATAATTAATTGGCGCTGGTATATTTTTTAATTCTCATTCCATATATATACCGTAAATTATCACATTAAAGTTATTTATTGATCTAAAATATTTTTAATAAAGTGTTCTTAACTCCTAGTTGATGTTTGGGTACGTAGTTATTCGTCGAAAGGTCCATATTTTTTTTAATATAAAACCTATTTTTGCGAGTCATAGTATTCAGTGCCAAATGCAAGTCTGAAAATATACTTGAATTTGATACTTTGAATTTTTCTTCTTGTAAAACAAAAATTTTTATATTATTTAAGCGCAAACAGGGTAGATAGTTTTTCGAGTTCGAGACCCGAAAAACTAAATAACTGCAAATATGGAGATTTTGGTGAATTTAAATAAAAGTCGAAATTGCCCAAAAAACTCGAAACTGATGGTCGGAAAGATAGAATTTTTTCACCAAAACAACTAAATACAGGAACCCGAAAAACTATCTACCTAACAAATGGTCTGGACTATTTGCTACAAGAATTGAGGTGAACCTTTTTATAGGTCGTACGAATGTTTTTTGTATTGGGGTTTTTGAGGCACAGATTATATATTTTTTTTGCTAAATTCAACAATAGCAGATAAACAGAAATAATGTTTGTTCAAAAAGTTGAAAAAAAACATGTGTAATTACTGTAGTAATTAGAAAAAATGGTCTCAAAGAAATCAAGCTATCACTAAAAAATATAATTACGCTCGGATTTTGAGCATTCTTTCCAAATATTCGTCGAATTTCAACAAATAAATATAATTATTAAAATTCACAAGAAAATCCACAAGATTTTCGGAAATTTTACAAAAGGACCTTCGAATCCCACTGGGGGGTGTAAAAGCACTGTTAGATCAAAATGCAAAAATAAATAATCTTAAGGGTGCACGGTTTCGTTATGAAGTTTTTTAACATTTGTGCGACCTAAAAAAATACTGATCTTATTATGACTGACGTCATTATATTTGAAAAATTGAAATTTTGTACAAATTACATTTGAATAACAATTATTTATTCTAGAAATGGACGAATCAAAATCGAAAAATTCTTTTGTTTTTCCGACGGGCTTGAACTTGCTTGATAAAGGGACCAAATTAATTGTTAGAAATAGAAGAAGGTAAACAATCCTATAAAGAGGGTCGTCTCGTGGTCATCCAACAATATGTCTCCACTAGAGGTGGTCAAATTGGTAGGGTGTTTTCATTTATACAAGTATCTTACAGTTTATACCCTATTTTATTTATTTCATATCAAATTTTAACCTAGAACGATCACCTTTAACTTTGTCTTGCGAATTTTTAAAATAACAAAATACAGTAGATATCCTCTGTAAAATTTCTCATAAATCTCAAAGTTCATGAAATCACTTTGAAACCACCATCAAAAAATTAGGCGTAGTCAACTTTCTGATGGTGGTATTATAAACCATAGGTAATTTATGCATTTTAATAGACTAACTACATTATATTATAATATTTATAGGTTTTAGAGAGAAATAATCGCAGGTGGTTGCAAACCAAAAATATTTTAGGCAATCAAAAACCTAAAAATATTTCTGTTTCAAAAAAAAAATATTACTGATGATGGTTTGATAAAGAACTGAAAGTCTTAATATAATGTAGTTAGTCTATTAAAATGCATATATTATAAGCTCGAAAAACAATTCAACAATAGGGTAATTTATGTTAACATGGGCCCGCTAAAGAGTAACATAATTTATTTGGACTACAGTTAATATAAAATACATATTTTACTATGAAAAAATAGAAAGTACAGTGCTACTTTACTTAAACGTACAGGTCCTTAGGACGGGTTGGGCGTGAAAATCTCTGCAAATGGGGGTTTTAAACGCGGACAGCTCCGCGGAGGGAAATTTTTTGACGAACTTACTTAAACGACGGGTTTGGAGAAAATTTCCGCAGGAAAGTTTATTGGTTAAGGAAAATATTTACAATCTGAAATCCTGACTTAGTCATCCCTGAAAGGTAGGTAAATGAGGACATGTGAACGCCTTTGGTACATAAAATATAATCATTGTCGTTCGGATGGATCCACTGCTTTGAAAACCTTCAAAATGTCGTTTGGGTTGGGATTTCTCTGAAATGGCATTTTGAAACCCCTTAAAATCTAAATACTGTCGTTCTCAGCAGTGGGATTTCTTGAAACACGGCATATATTAAGACTTTAAAAATATCAAAAATAGGATGGTTTGACGTGGAATTCTCAGAGCTAGCATTTTTTATAATTTTAAAAACCTTCAAAAACATGTCGTTGAGCGTAGGATTCTGACTGAATGCATTTTGAAAACTGCTCAAAATTCTAAAATATTGTCGTTACTGATATGGATTTTCTTGCAACCGGCATTATTCATGACTTAAAAATATTAAAAATGGCGTATTTGCGTGGATTTCTCAGATGCAGCATTTTTTAATATTTTTAAAACCTTCATAATATGTCAGTTTGGGGTGGATTTTCTCTGAATGGCATTGTTGAAAAACCTTAAAATCTAAATATTGTCGTTCCCAGTGGATTTCTTAAAACGGCATTTATTCAGACATTAAAATGCTTAAAATTGTGTTGTTGTGTGTGTATTTCTCAGAGCGGCATTTTTTATATTTTAAAACCTCCAAAATGTTGTTTGGGGTGATCTCTATCGTAACGGCATATAATCGAAAATAATTCATGCGCGCTCAATTCGGTGATACCAATAATCAATCTATAATCCTGGTTAACCTTACACTCAACATCATTCAACCGTGCGCCCAAGCTGTCACACAACAACTTATCATTAACCATAAGACACTTCTCTCACTGCATCAACTTTCTTCGAAACATAATTCTCAGCCACGCATAAACATCACTCGACAACTTCAACCAACAAAATTATAACATCGTCTGACCATCTTACAACAGTATCACAACCACCACAAACACGCTCTCAACATTTCGCCATCTTATGCAAACAACATTTAACCGTCTGACGCAACACATACAAATGATAATATAAATCACAAACACTTCTCAACAGCTTCGACCACCTCCGAAATACACAAACGACAAATTACCCACGTTCAAAATTACCACGCGAACCGTTTCAAATAATGAGTAATAAGAATCTGTTTTGTGTCAAGATGATGAATTTAATAATATTTTAAGTTTTCATCATGTTCACAGATTTATGATGCTGATGTGATATATTAAGAGAAATTATTTTTAGACTGTGTGTGACAATATAGTCTAACAACAACTTAGAAAATGTTACATTGAATCCAGTTGTTCATTTCTCCGATTGAAGGTATTAAGGCGCACAGTACACGTTTGTTGTTGCGATTTTAGACGGCATTGCTAAATTTGACGAAACCAAAGGGTTAATAGTCTGAATTTTCAAAACATACATAGATCAAAATTGTTTTATTTAAAATTAACGAAGTTGAGGGAATACATGGAAGCCCTCATATCACATTAAATTTTACGAACATACATCCTGAGTTGCAATTGAAAAAACATCATTATGCGACAGGACAGAAACCCAGAAAGCTAACGACGAAGCTAAATTCGGATAAAAATCTCAAAATACCGGACAATTTGGAAAACTCTACCTGAAATAAAAAACACCTACGTATCTTCAGAAATAGAAGGTTACAAAATTCAAGAGCTATCCGTGTTTCTCTCATCAGTCCAGAACTGATAATTCAACTCCTAAAAGAGTTGAAGATATAAATTGACAGCTGGAAGATTCACCACCAAACCAAAAAATTAAAAAAAAAATTGGACAAGAAGTATATTAATTAATTAAGCAAAAGTGAAAATTAAACATGTTCTTCATGTGGCACCCGCCCAACTCACCATATAGAACCTTTAGTTATCTTATACAAGGTTTACGCCTGTTCATAATAAAAGATTTAAAAAATGTGCCTGGCAAATTTTTTGTCATTTTTCAACTAGATGATCAATGTGTATGCATGCCGCTCGACATCAAAGAAAAAAAAAGAAGGTTTTCATAAATTATTATGACTGCTAATTTTTAATTCAAATAAAATTTTGAAACTTTCATTTCGATTTACGAACGAGAGTCATTCGATGTCGAGTGTAATAATTTGGGGAGTTGGTCAACATAATTGTTATTTTGGTCCTTGGTGGCAAACAGATGCTTTTCTTTAATACAGCTTGATCCACTTAGGCCCGCCTATTCTGCATTCACAAAATTAATTACAATTAAATAAAATTGTTGTCTTATTTTAGAGAATAATTATAAAAACCTAGCACCAGTAATGAATGACAGGTTTTTGGTTCTTCCATTATCAGTATTTCAAAGCTTCGGCTAGAAAGACAAATATGGACCTACACCTCGATAATATATTCCATTGGATTACTTTGAACAAAAAAAAACTCTAAGATTTTCATAAAATAAAATCGTCCCGATATGTTGTATGAACCAAGAAGATAAAAATTAAAAAAAAAACAATTGGAAAAAACACTGCAGGAATTATCGAATTCAATTCAATGAACCATGATAAAACGACTATTAAAATTATCTTTAAATAATGTATCATTCTGCCATTTTCAAGACTATTAATTTGTAGCTGGTGCATTAACATATTAAGTTTGCGTCGTGTTCGTGGATCTGGACGAAATTTAACCTCGTTAAAATTAAAATTGCCTCCAGACCTAGTATTTCATGTTCTTATGATATCAGATTGTCTTCAATAAAGCTAGTTTATTAAAAATTGCCCTCGAAAAATCGTTTTTTTATTTAGAGTTTTTCACAAAAATTTGTAATGTTTACTATGTGGAAAAAGGTGGTTTTTTTTTAAAACGGACGGGTTCGGTGTAGAGAAATTTCTGCCAACTGTACTCTAAACGACGGCCCCGCAGGGATAATTCTCGCCAATGCGTTAAACGGACGCGGTTTGGTGAGTTTCAAGGTGTCCGTTTAAAGTACAGTTCACTGTAAAAGATAAATCGTTGATATGAAACAAATTGAATCGAGTATAAGCTCGGTATATAAAATGGAAATCATCCCTATTTACCACTTTGACCACTCTAGCGAAAGAAGCAGTTCGGATGACCGCGAATCAATCGTTTTTTGAAGCTAATTTAGTAAAATATCAAATTTTAATTAATAAGCTTATTTAGAAATGAAATTAAACCCAAAAATAATAGTGCTATTGGTGAAAATAAGCGAAGAGTTCATATTTCAAAATTCATCTCAAACATTTTTGGTGCCAACACCAGTTGGAAAATTAAAATTCCAACAAGAACAGGAACGAAAAGAAGACACGTTTTTTTGAATTGGGTCAATCCAGGTAAATTCCCGACACATTAAGGGGTGCATAAGTCGCAAGATTGGTACATTTTTTCAGAGCAATATTTGAAAGAAAAAAAATGTGGAAATTTATTTTTTATTTTTTTATCTTCAATAAAAGTGTTCATTCTTACAAACGTTCACATTTTTATTTTCTAACATGACTAACTATAGTTAAAAAAATAAAAAACCACTCTTCACTGTGCATCAATTTCCAACTTAACCAGACTATAGATTTTTTTAAAGACAATATTAATAAACTTCATTCATTTTCGGTGTACTCCGCTAATTAGGTACATGTATTCTAATTACTCTGCACAGTCGAAAAATTTCGTAAATATCAAAAAAAATTTCCATGACAAATGGGTAAAAATTGGCAAAAAAGTAGAGAAAAACAGCTTTTTTTTGAGATAAAAATTGACCTTAAATTGCGTTTTGATATGAAAAAAATGTCCTGACTATGAAGGAAATGACGCCCAGTAACCCACAATTTTATTGGGAATTTTTCACAACCATAAAATTTTTTAAAGATTCAGTGCCGAATGGAACTTATCGAGTGTACAGTCAAGTGTTAAAAATTTCATCAACAGTTTCAAAATGATAATCGCGCGATGCCTACCGATTTAGTTGACATAACGGCCGATTTAATAGATACCAACACACTTAATATGTGATTCTGCACTGATTTTTTGTGGAGAAGTTCAAAAAATCACCGAATAAAAAATTTTGACCTTGATTTGGAGAAAAATTTTCATAATTTTTCTTAAAAAGTCGATTAAAAATATAAAAATTTTATGATTTTTCAAACAGCGGTCAGAAATATGTAGGAATCCATGAAAAAAGTTAAAGTGGCATATTTTTTTGGTGTTTACCCACAGATTTCAGTTATTAAAACAAAAAAAAATTTGGACAAAAAATGCGGAAAATTTTCATGCTTCGATTTTTTTCAAATTTTTACGATTTCAAAGATGGAAAAACCCGAACTCAAATCTTTCCTAAAATGGATAAAATAATTTATTTTAATAAGCTGAAACATATTTAAATCCTTCAGCTAACTATTAATAAGCATGACAAAATATACTGACTTACTATTTTTCGTAAGTTATATTGACTCCAGGATTCCCGGGTTTATGCCACCCCCTTAAAAGATTCACAAAAATAATACTATTTATAGAAGAGTAGTATGCTTTAGACGGACCACCTGGGCGGACGGGGCCGAAATGTATATAATAATTTTAAAATATAAATAATATACTTTGAAACTACGTTGGGCTGCAAAAGCCAAGGTTTTCATTTCTAAATTTTTAACCCCGGACATTTAACGAAAGATAATTGGTTTTCTAAAAAAAACTGTTTTTTTTTATTTTCACAGAGTTTGAATCCTTTTTACATGAAAAAACTAGAACTCCGAACAAATTATGAAAATATTAAAATAAGAAATCTGACACCGGCTGAGGTTGTATTAGATGATTTTGCTTTCTTACAATTGGAATTATTCCAAGTTGAAAAAAAAACTACCGGATATAAACGGTTCACCGGATATAAACCGGAATGTAATTTTTTGGTAGCTTCGAATCTCGATGAGCTCAAATTTTTTTTTCTTAAAATCAGCCGAAAGTTAAATTTTTACGGTTGTTTTACATTCTCAACGTCACGATTGTCTACATATTTTACTGCTTGAACTACATACATGAACTGTATATTTTTTGATGAATTCCCTGGAAGAAAAAAACGAGTTTCGATTTTTAATTCTCAAATTTTATTAACCGAAAATGCAACAGAAAATGCCTTATATATAATATCTCCATTGAACTTTTTTAGTTGGCCGTTGAATGCAAAAAATCCGTTTATCGATATCATCTATGGTTTTTCAGTAATCCGTCATGACTAGGGGAGTGGTTTCCTAAAAAAAGTACCTTTAGGTAGGTTTTTTTTTATAGGTGCGACAGATTTGACTTTTTACCAACTTTTTCATTATGAAAAATCTTAAAGGGGGTTCTATAGGCAGCCCATATCCTTTGTACTGAAATTATTTTCACTGGATTTTAGAATTTTTTATCTCAGCGTAGATTGTTTAATTATATAAATATACACCTCCGCCTTTTTCTAGAGAATAAAATCTAACCTTTTTATCGTCACTATATTTCTATAAAGATGGCGCTCTCGAGTTTCAGACCTATAGGAAAGTCCGGAATTAATACTAGTATTAATAATTACAAAAAATTCTATCAGCCTAACGGTATCTCATAAGTAGCATTTTTACAGCCCTAGAACACTCAAAACACTCTTTGCCTCTAATGATTTTGACCTATTTTTCAGGCCGACCTGCCCATTTTGAAAGACATATTCTTAGAGAATATGGCTATCCGAGAAAAATAATTAACGAGAAGTTTGCACCAATTTCTTGTGCTCCCAAAAAACCTCCACAACCTGAGCGTCTCTTTTACTTTTTGTATCGATTACACAACTTAAAAAATAGAATATTATTTAAGAGATTTTACTTGCGGATTAAAACTTTCTATACCCAATCTTATTATGTGAGTATTTGCATACTAACATACTTTAACAACCGAACAAATTTATTAAAAAAAGACAGCAAAGCAGAAATACTCTAAAACTTGATTCGTGCAACCTTATTTATACAATTTCTTTGTACTTGTAGTAAATGCCTATGTCGGCTAGGATAGTTACGAACGAATGTACTCTCAAAATAAGAGCAAACCAGACATAAGCAGTTTTCTCGTGCCAAAGAAAACTATTACCACATTCCCGGCTGCCCTTTATGCTATAAAAACTACTTGCTACGAAAAAAAACATATCCCACCTAAGTTTTACTCAACTTTCATTACAGGGAGTAAGAGATCCTAAATTTTATAGAGCCCACCCTTCCCAAATACAACAGAACATGCGCGTTCTTTCAGTGACTTTGTGAATGCGCCGAATCATATTTTATACGGATAAAATCTTCGCAAAGCTTGAACGAACAAACATGTTTCACAAAAATTTTACCACTTATTTTGAAGTGGCCTAAAAATTAGTTTGAGTAACTGCCACAATATTTCTACAAAAATTTAGAAGTAAACTCTAGATTCTGCACTTTATGTTTTCGAAACGTACAAGTCTAAAATTCTCCCATTAGCCTGATAATGAATCTTCGAAACGTTGCTATTTTAATAAATAAGTAAATATAATTATATGTTTAATTTATAATTATGTTTAATTTATATAATTATATAAAGAAATAAAAAATTGGAAAAATTCAACATTCAGAATTTTTTCATAAATTTGAAAAAGCTTATTTTGAGATATATAGGTTCTATAGGCAAGTCGTATATTTTGAACTAAAAGTGCTAGAGGTCTGATTTTATGATTTTGAACTCAACGTGGCTTTTCTAGTCATAAAAAATCGTAAAAAATTACGAAAAAATTTTCTGAGTGGTCGAAAATAAAAAAATCTTTTCTGCTCTAGCGCTCGAACGAGTTAAATATTTGGTCATAGTTTATAATACCGTTTCCAGAAAACTATAGTGCACGGAAAAAATAGTTTGCCATGTAGCATGAAAAAAAATACAACTTTCCGTGGCCAAAATAGCAAAAAACAGTCCTTTTCGCCAGCTTTGATAATCTTTTTAGTGAGAAAATTGAAAAAAATCGGCAACAATTTTTTCCGCTTTGAATTTCGCAGATAATGTCAAATTTTGAAACATTTCCTAAATAGAGACGAAAAAAATAACAGCTTTTTTCAAAAATTTTTTTGCTCCTGGTACCTCATTACCGGTTGGTTTAACATGCTATCTTAAAAATTAATTTAAAACGTCTTCAGAGATTACGAACTATCAATGTTAGCATTCCTAGTCTAATCAAAAATAGCATTCCAAAAGTCCATTTGCCTATAGAACCCCTGAAAGAAAACTTAATTTTTGGAATTTTATTTTTCAGCCATTATTTTAGAATTTTTTCTAGTTTCGTATGATACCCATATTGAGTCATTTCCGGTCATTTGAAAATCTCGAATTAGAAAATTTTCTCGAAAATTAAAAAAAAAATTGGCTGAGCTTTTTTAGTTTCCAGTTGAATGCAAAAACCGTTTTTGATAGCTCATCGTTCGTCTGTGAAAACTGAATCTGTCGCACCTATAAAAAAAACTACCTAAGCGGTGGTTTATAATTACATGGGAATCTCATGATGAGAATAAACTGCATCTTCACCGAAGTGTATTTAACTGAAGTTACAATGTTAACATCTCAACTATAGTTAAATAACACTTGGGTAAAGATGCAGTTTATCTCATCATGATATTCTCATGTAATTATTAAACCACCGCTTAGGTCGTTTTTTTAGACGCGACAGATTTGACTTTTCACCACAGACGAACCGTATGAGCTTATCACAAAACGGTTTTTGCATTTCAACTGGAAACTGAACAAGCTTAGGCCAAAATTTTTTTTTTAATTTTCGAAATTTTTTTTCAAAATTCGAGATTTTCAATAGCCGGAAATGACCCAATATGGGTATCATCACGAAACTAAAAAAATTCTAAGACTAATGGCTGAAAATAAAATTCCAAAAATTAAGTTTTCTTAGATTTCTCATAATGACAAAGTGGTAAAAGTCAAATCTGTCGGCGTTAAAAAAACTTACCTTAAAGGTAATTTTTTTTGGTGGGCACACCTCTTCTCATGACGATTACTGAAAAACCATAGGCGATATCGAAAAACGTTTTTGCATTCAACTGCCAACTAAAAAAGCTCAAAAAAAATTTAGTCTTATTCATCGGACTACCGGTTCACCGGTAACCGGAGATCTATTATATAGGTATTATCAGTATAAATATGAAGAAAACATCGAAACTCGTTTTTTTCTTCCAGGAATTCATCAAAAATATAGTTCAAGCAGTAAATGTGTAGACATTCGTTGATATAAGAATGAACGAAATATAAAAGTTACCTTTCCGGCTGATTTTCAGAAAAAAAATTGGCCCATCGAGATTCGAACCTACCAAAAAATTAAACTCCAGTTTATATCTGGTGAACCGGATGTCAATCAACTTGCATAAAATTTCTCTATTGACCTTTTTTAGTTGGCAGTTGAATGCAAAAAACCGTTTCTCGATATCGCATATGGACCATAGCTAATGGTTTCCCGTAATCGTCATGAGAAGGGTGGGCCCACCTAAAAAAAAACTACCTTAGAGAAATATAACATGATTTCCGTTATTTAAACAACTGTAAGTGGAGTAGTGAAATCTAGTTTTAATTAATCAGATTTCTGAGGTGAAAACTCTGGCTTTGAGAAACCGAGTAATTTGGTNGTTAACAATTATTACAAAAAACTATAGTGCACGGAAAATGGTTTGCCATGAAGAATGAAAAAAATACAACTTTCCGTTGCCAAAATACCAAAAACAGTCCTTTTCGCCAGCTTTGATACCTTTTTAGTGTGAAAATTAAAAAAAACCGACACTTATTTTTCCGCCTTTAATTTTTGCAAATAATGCCAAATTTTGAAACATTTCCCAAATCGGACGAAAAAATACGGCTTTTTCCAGAAATTTTTTGCTCCTGGTTAACCTCATTTACCGGTTCAACATGCTGTCTTAAAGATATAATTTAAAACGTCTTCCAGAGATTACGAACTAACTTATCAGAATGTTTTATTCACTTCCTATGTCTATGCCGNTTTTCTGAGTGTCGAAAATAAAAAATCTTTTCTGCTCTAGCGCTCGAACGGTTAAATATTTGGTCATAGTTTATAATACCGTTTCCAGAAAACTATAGTGCACGGAAAAATAGTTTGCCATGTAGCATGAAAAAAAATACAACTTTCCGTGGCCAAAATAGCAAAAAACAGTCCTTTTCGCCAGCTTTGATATCTTTTTAGTGAGAAAATTGAAAAAAATCGGCAACAATTTTTTCCGCCTTTGAATTTCGCAGATAATGTCAAATTTTGAAACATTTCCTAAATAGGACGAAAAAAATACAGCTTTTTCAAGAAATTTTTTGCTCCTGGTTAACCTCATTTACCGGTTGGTTTAACATGCTTTCTTAAAAATATAATTTAAAACGTCTTCCAGAGATTACGAACTATAAGCAATTCAAAAAGTCCATTTTGCCTATAGAACCCCCTTAAGAAAACTTAATTTTTGGATTTTATTTTTCAGCCATTAGTTTTAGAATTTTTTCTAGTTTCGTATGATACCCATATTGAGTCATTTCCGGTCATTTGAAAATCTCGAATTTAGAAAATTTTCTCGAAAATTAAAAAAAAAATTTGGCCTGAGCTTCCTAAATCTGTCGCACCTATAAAAAAAACTACCTAAGCGGTGGTTTATAATTAGATGGGAATCTCATGATGAGATAAACTGCATCTTTACCCAAGTGTTATTTAACTGAAGTTACAATCTCCAACTATAGTTAAATAACACTTGGGTAAAGATGCAGTTTATCTCATCATGAGATTCTCATGTAATTATTAACCGCTTAGGTCGTTTTTTTTAGACGCGACAGATTTGACTTTTCACCACAGACGAACCGTATGAGATATCACAAAACGGTTTGTTGCATTCAACTGGAAACTGAAAAAGCTTAGGCCAAAAATTTTTTTTTAATTTTCGAAATTTTTTTCAAAATTTGAGATTTTCAAATTGCCGGAAATGACCCAATATGGGTATCATACGAAACTAGAAACAATTCTAAGACTAATGGCTGAAAATAAAATTCCAAAAATTAAGTTTTCTTAAGATTTCTCATAATGACAAAGTGGTAAAAAGTCAAATCTGTCGCGTCTAAAAAAAACTACCTTAAGGTAATTTTTTTTGGTGGGCACACCCTTCTCATGACGATTACTGAAAAACCATAGGCGATATCGAAAAACGTTTTTTGCATTCAACTGCCAACTAAAAAAGCTCAAAAAAAATTTAGTCTTATTCATCGGACTACCGGTTCACCGGTAACCGGAGATCTATTATATAGGTATTATCAGTATAAAATTTGAGAAAACATCGAAACTCGTTTTTTTCTTCCAGGAATTCATCAAAAATATAGTTCAAGCAGTAAATGTGTAGACATTCGTGATATAAGAATGAACAAATATAAAAGTTTACCTTTCCGGCTGATTTTCAGAAAAAAAATTGGGCCCATCGAGATTCGAACCTACCAAAAAATTAAACTCCAGTTTATATCTGGTGAACCGGATGTCAAATCAACTTGATAAAATTTCTCTATGACCTTTTTTTAGTTGGCAGTTGAATGCAAAAAACCGTTCTCCGATATCGCATATGGACCATAGGCTATGGTTTTCCCGTAATCGTCATGAAGAAGGGTGGGCCACCTAAAAAAAACTACCCTTAGAGAACTATAACATGATTTTCCGTTATTTACAACTGTAAGTGGAGTAGTGAAATCTAGTTTTAATTAAATCAGATTTCTGAGGTGAAACTCTGGCTTTGGAGAAACCGATAATTTGTGGTAAACGTCCGGTAAATACACAAATAAAACCGGCTCTGCAGCGCCACGTAATTTAAAAGTTTCTATTATGGCCGAAAATTTCAACAAAGATTAAATTTATCAGTTCCGAAATTTAACAGTTTTTTGTAATTTTATATAGATTTTTTCAAAAATTAAAAAAAAATTATTTTAGAAAATTTGCAATTGACTCTGGGCGACTTGTAGGTCACGTGAAAAACTATGAATCTAATCAGCAAGAACAACTTAGGGATGAAGCGATAAGGAAAATTCAAGTAAACGAAAAACAAAGAAAGCAAGAAGAAAAAAATATTAGAGCTAATAAATCGAAGGTATAAAATTTATACTATAAATACAGAACAACATATCATTCAAAGAGTTATCTTAAGTAGGTTCAACTTTCTGGACTGCCAAAAGTACAGCCCAAATTTTAATTATTGGGTTGTTTTGAGACATTTTATAATGTATTTTATTTCAATTTAAGAAATGTGTTTTTTCACTGAACTTAAAAAGCTCAATGAACACTTTTTGTTCGAATTTTGCTCTACTGGTTTACCGATAACTCAGAACTTAAAAATAATCTTGTGTTTTTTTACCAATAAAAATTCGATATACAACCAATCACAATGCCGCATTCAAGGGGTGGTTCCTCTAAATAAGGTTAATTTTTTTTTTTTAAGGACCACCCCCTCTCAAAACCAAACGGTAGGTGATATCGAGAAACGGTTTTTTGCTCTTCTGATAGCCAAGAAAATTTTAACCGAGAGAATTTTTTTCGTTTTTGACTCCGACCGGTTGACCCGGTTATCCGAAAAACAACCGGGTAAATACAGCTTCATAGAGAACTACCACAGTAACAGTTTAAAAATGTCGGTTGTGTGATAAATTTCTCAAGAGAACAATTTTGGCTTTTTTCAGATTTGACACCACGACACCATGGTGCGGCACCCCACCCCTGGCTAGAGGTAAACACGATACCATTGCACAAATGGGCACTGCGTCATGTTAATCTGAACCTAAAAACCATACTTATTCGATTAACTTTTTCAGAGAAAAAATTTGGCATATTATTTTGACACCCAGACACCACCTGGATGGAGTACAACACGATATTTCTTTATATCGACACTGGTATTGTTGATCTGAAACCTACAACTAACTTATCCTGGTAACATTTCAACGACGAAAAATTTATGCCAATATTTCTCATTTTGACATCATAACCACCACCTGGTCAATTTTTGTTTATCTTGACACTTGTATGTTTACTTTCCGAGATAAATATTTCTGCCATTATTTTATAAAAATAAACGTCCTGCAACATGCAATGCATTTTAGAATTTTGACAATAATATGTTTGGAACTAAATGTTTTTTAATCCTTAAAAAATAAACTCTGCTTGTCCTAGATCGATTTGCGAAACAAAAAATCCGTTACTCTATCCCCGCTCTTGCATTGCGCACCATTACAATATTCGATCTTACGAAATCGATCTTTTAACGGAAACCCCCAAGAGCTTCGGCTGCAGTTTTATGTGACTCACAACACAACTCCTTTCAGAAGTTAATTCGGTGGGCAATTTCCCATTTTCACTATTCCCATACCATACATTTTGCAAACGGCCGAAATAACATTCGATTTCATCGGCATCTCGCATTTTTACGAATTTCAAAGTCAATCACTCACGAACAGTTTCGAACTGCATCACGCCAAATTATTGTAAAAATATCATTTTTTCGGAATGGCGTTCCTAGAGAAATACGGAAAAACCAAAAGTTATTTTGGACCAAAAATGTAAAAGTTCTACTATACATGCTAACATGTTCTCTAGAAAAAGTATGTTCGTCAAAATTTTTATCATATAAAGTTTACCCCCAATATTCAAAAATTTTTCTCTTGAAATAGTTACCCGATTAAGTATATTGTTAGCGCTGCAGATAACATACCAGTGTCCATATAAAAAATATCGTTTACTTCCGCCACGGTGGTTCCGGTACTGTCAAAATAAATATTGCCAAAAATTTTTCTACTTTGAAAAAAGTTAACCCGATTAAGTATATTTTTAGGTTCAGATAACATACCAGTGTCCATATACCAAATATCGGGGGTAATCCACCAGGTTGTGTCTGTTCGAAATAAAATATTTGCCAAATTTTTCTCTTGAAATGTTCACCAGGACTAATATATTTGTAGGTCAGATAACATTACCGCAGTTGTCGGAATATAAAAAATATCGATGTTTCTCCCAACCAGGTGGTGTCTCGGGTGTCAAAATAAATATTGCCAAATTTTTCTCTGAAAAAGTATCCGCAATAAGTATCTATGTTTTTAGAGTTCAGCATAAAATACCAGTGCCCATTTTCCAATGTTATCGTGTTTACTCCACCAGGTGGTGGACCCACCATGGGGTCTGGTGTCAAATTCTAAAAAAAACCAAAAATTTTCTCTGTGAAAAATTTCATCACAAAAACCACCATTTGAAACTGATTTATGTGCCGGTAGTTCTCTATAAACTGTAAATTACGGTGATTACCGGTCAACCGGTGGAGTCAAATCGAAAAAAATTCTTCTTCTGGTTCAAAATTTTCTTGGCTATCAGAAACAAAAACCGTTTTCTCGATATCACCTACCGTTTGCGTTTGAGAGGGGTGTCCTTTTAAAAAAAGTTACCTTATAGGTCTTAAGAGTGGTCTATCATTAAACGCTTTTTCCTGCCATCGTGTACCTAAGGTGCACTATTTAATGGGCCACCCCCCCCCCCTCTGGAGCAAAAACCGTTTCAAAAAGCGTTTCTTGATACCTACTACGGTTTTTGCTCCAGAGGGGGGGTTGACCTAAAAAAAAGTTATCTAACCAAAATTCAAACGACAGCAGATTTTTCAGTCAATCGGTTTACCGGTAACTGTCGTTCTCAACCGGTTGAAGCTCCAGAAAATTTTGAAAGGTCTATATTTTTTTCTAGATTGCTTTGAAAAAAAGGTGACCATAAGATTTCTTGGGTTCACTTTAGTAAGAATACATATCATTATAACTGAAATTAGGCCTAGAAAGTGCTAAAAAATAACGTCGAAAACTCCCTTTTACCGGTTTAGAACGATAATTACTGGGAAAAACACAAAAAAATCTGTTGTTTGAATTTTGGTCAGGTACGCAGTTGCAAAAACCGTTTGATGATACATGTACCGAGCTCTTAAAAATATTTTTTTGTAGACATCTAAATTTCGCGTCATTCAATTTGTGCTTCACATGGAAATCTTACACATCGGGCACTGTAAACCTACATTTTTTAATTCAGACACAAGATAAACCAACGGCCGTTATTATCCGTGGCCTTCAAGAAAAAACTTTTCGAAAAAATTATATTCGTCGGCACTTAGAAAAATATGGAGAAATTGTTCGAATATCCTCCGTTGTTGGTCAAGCACGATCTGTTATGGTTCGTTTTGCAGAAACAAAAGTCTGTTCAAAAGTATATAAAATTGGATCAAAAGATATAAAGACTTTATTCCCAAAATTTCCGAAAGCTGATATCAAAATTGTTAAAGGGAGGTTTAATTTCTAGTTTGTCTATAAGGTCAAGATGAGGCGCTATAAAATGCTTTCTGAATAAAATTAAAAAAATCATGCAATTGAAATATAGGTTTATTTACATCACACACTTTATTAGAAATGCACTTTCATAATTTTTTTGTAGTAAATGCAAAAATGTAATTTTCAAAAACCATAATTATGTAGCATGTATTAATAATCTGATTTTCTTTAAAATATCCCTGGACAATGAATTATTTTCGAATTTTTCCTAAAAATATCATTTGGAGCCACCTTTCCATTTTACGTTACGATTTCTCATTTGGCAAAAAAACTATGCTTTTTGGATTTCAAAACCTAATTACATAAGGAGAACTTTCAAAATTTATAGAAAACCTTTAAAAGCATCAAAGTCGTCTGTTAAACCATGCCCTGCCTTTATGCCAGTTAACAAACGATCAAATATTGGAATTTTATCCGGAGTTGGAAATGGGATAGTTCTTAATGCTGAATCATTACTGTCTTTTCAAAATATTTCACAAAGAAAAGTACCTACTTTTGGTACATTGTAAATACTCTAGCAATTTGTGTGACTAATTTTCAACCCGAAATTGTTACGAATTCACTTTATTATTCAAAAAATATCTTTTTAGATATTTTTTTAGATTCAAATTTGATACAAAAATTGGGGTACGATGCAACTGTACTCGGTTTTTACTTTTCGCTCGAAAATAATTTTGAGGGCGTTTTTGTGCGGGAGAGAAAGAGTGTTTATTGCGGCGTTTTGAATTAAGAGTAGGCAGAAAATAATAGGAGATAATTACTCAGAATCTGAAACTAATCTAAAAAATTTCTAAAATTAACAAAAAAAATTTTTGGCCTAAGCTTTTTTAGTTTCCAGTTGAATGCAAANCAGAGAGAAGACAAAGTTATTACTTTCCAAAAGGATACAGTGCGGTTAAGCGAAAATAAAATGTCTTGAAAATGTAGAGAAATTTGAAAAAATTTTGACATCGAAAATTTTTTTTTTATATTTCTGGAAAGCAACCAGCCACGAAATGACATTGCAAACTAAAATTAGCTTCCTATCACTTCTGAGTCTCGAGATACAAGCCCTCCGTCGGTTACCCCTTAAGGACGGTCCCATTCCGGCCGTTTTAAGGTTTAAGCTGATTACTACGGAGAGAAACGGATATGTTGTTACAGGACTTGATATTTGCGACGAATGATAAGAACAAAATCTCCTCTGTATTTTTTATTTTCTGGGTGACGCGGGTGAGAATCAATATCGTTTACCTAACGCCAAAAGACGGATCGATGTAAAAATACGAAAAATGTTCCGAGATTTGCGAAACAGAGTTGTTTGAGCTAACTAAACATACAAAAATATTTTAGTTATACACAATATTTCCTGACACTTATGATGATCATTCTTTTAAATTAGTCAGATCCGAAAAAAACTTTGTTTCAAACTCTAAGAAATTTGGGAAAAAAATCATGATATTTTACAGGTGTTACGCCTAGAGAAAGTTCGTTTGAGAGATAACTAGATTCATAAGTTTAATTGTGTCGGTTTTCCACCAAGGTCGTGATTAGCATTCAGGCGCAGATAATTTGTATGTTAGTTCCGATTTTGATATGCTTTTACTGCGTTTTATTTCTAGAGGAGGTCAAAGTTCAAAATTGAGGCGAAATTTGCCAAGAAATGTTCGTGAAAATTAGGGTTAAAATAGGAGAATCCCTGGTACTGTTAATCTAAAAAGTAAAATGTGTTCGTCGTGAACAAATAATTAAGTAGGGGGAACAATCTCGACCTACTTCCCGTTTAAAATAAACAGATTTTATATTCTGTAGATCTGAAAAATCAAAATAACCGAGGTCATTTTCAACGCCATCTTTTGTATCCGCACTCTCGCTTTACGAAATAATAAAATGCGAGGTCAAACCAAACATACCCAATTTAAGTGGGTTCTAATTATCCTTCTTGGTGAAATAAAAATATGTCATAGAAGGGCAATTCCAAAAGTAATTCTGTATAAAAAATTAAATAATAATATTGCCTGATAAAAAATTTATTTTTTCTAATGGTTAAAAATGCCCGTTGGGAACCTCTTAAGCAACGATAAATATAAAACAATAGTAAGTTGTTAAGTTTTAAGAAATTCACTTTTTAAATACGCAAAAATGACACATCAATCATTAAAATACAATAATATTAAAAAATTGAATATAAGCATTTTTTTTTAATTTCACTTGCCAAATATTGCTGATTTCACAATATAGTGAAAAACTACATTTTAAACTGAAGCTTTCGAATAAATAATTTATCTAAGGGAATGTGCGCTTAATCATAAAACTTTTTTGAACAGAATTTTGGCAAATATTTCGCCATTTTTAATTTAGCAATCGTAAGTCTCGAAATTGCAAAATTAAAAGCTTACTAGGTGCTATTTTGGATTTAGCGTTTTGATTAACTTTGATGAAGTACACAGTATTGTAGTTTCTCAAATTTTAGTTGTTATGTTAGCGTAAGTTGGATAATTTGAGGCCTATGATTGCTAAATTAAAAATGACGACAATACTTGCGAAATTCTGCTTCAAAAAAGTTTTTTGTTTAACATATTACCTGAAGATGAATTATAAGTTTGAAAGCTTGGTAAAATGTTGCTTTAATATTTTAAAATCAATATATATATCTGCAAACCAACTAAAAAATTTGACCCATATTGTTAAAGATTTTTTCTTTTTTGCAAATTGGACTCAAAACTTTTATTCATATACAGGGCCGCAGGGGGGGGCAATATCACCGAAAGTTTTTTGCCCAAAAATTTCGGCGATATTGGGCACCCCTTTTGTACTGGGGGGCCATAGGCGATATATTTGTTTTGCCAAAAACTTTCGGCGATATTGCCCGAATTCTGCATTAAATCACTTAACCTACGCCGATGAGTCATCAATCTGGCCGCGCTCCTCGGTAAAAATTGAATTTTTTCAAATATCCCTTGATAATCAGAAAATTGCCGTTGAACTATAATTAAAACAACGGTTTCTCATTTGAAGCAAACGATTTCTCAAGATTTTGGGCGTTGCTTCAAATAAGGTGACTGATGTGATTATATATTAGTTTATTTCTATGAAGTTAACAGAAGAGAGTGGTTCAAAAGGATTTAGGTAAGAACGGATGCTACAGAATTTTTTGAATTAAATCAATTTTTACAGAAATTTTATGTAGTTCGTGACCCCTTGAAACGTTTATTTAATAGTTGGCCAACTGGAAAGAAGTAAAAAATGGTCACGAACTACGGCATACTACATATATTTTTAAAGTGACAGATACGAAACGTGAAACGAATAGAAGAATTCGCTAAAAATAAATTGGAACGTCGTTTAAGAAATTTTTCGCATAGTGAGATAGCTGGGACTTCGCACATATGTTATTTGTTTCTGTTAAACAATTGTTTTTGAAAACTGCAATCGAAAAATGTAACCGAGATTCAAATTTGTTAGGTAGCTTTTTTATGTTCCCTCCCTGTCATGCAAAAACTGTAGAATGTATGGGTGAAACGATTTTTTTTATTGTAAAGGCGTGACAAAATATTAACCACAGTGAAATTTTTACCCGTTATTTGTATCTTTTGGATTAAAAATTTTAACGTCAATTCGTTATACGAAAAAAATTCACTATGTCCATCAAATCCTGTCCTTAATCTAATATTTCACCAATCAGCAGAGTCACGAATCAGGGAGAAATACCACGTTTTTTGAGTAAATTGGTCACAACGAGCCTTTCGAATGTCCAGGCTAAACTGAGCACCAGAAAACGAAGAATAAAAAGAAATGCCAAAAAAACATTTGCATTAGATTATTAAGCGTTGCATTATTCGTGCAATTTTTCCCCTAACAAGCAATTTATAGAAGGTGGTTGTTTGTCCATTATAGTTCGAGCAACACTTTGGTCGAAAATTGGCCAAATTACTGGTCGTTTTGTCCATAATATAGCGGGTATTGACGTCCTTATAGCCAAGACTTGCAGAGGTTTGTTATAAAGGGTCCTGAAGAAGTCCGAACACCCTAATTAATAGAATCGAAATATGCAAAAAAATAAACAAGTCGGTTCTACGGTCTATCTCATCTTGTATAAAGTAACTCTATTAAACTACGGCAACTAGTCAAGCAACATTTTTTCGCGATCGCTGGGCAACTGTATCTCGGTTTTTTACTTTTCGCTCGAAAATACCAATTTGACCACGAGGGGGGGCGAGGCGAGGAGTGTTTTGGCAGAGTAGCAAAGCAGTGATTTAACTCGGGGCTTCATCTAACCGCTTAGAATACGAAAGTTTTTATTACTGAAATTTCCTCTAGGAGGTTTTTGTCCAATTTTTCACCCACAGACGAACCGTATGAGATATCATAAGAAGACGTGTTTTTTGGCATTCAACTGGAAACCTAAAAGAAGCTTAGTGCCAAAAATTTTTTTATGTTATATTTAGAAATTTTTAGATCTAGTTTCAAGTCTGAGTAGAGTTATCTCCTATTATTGTTCTGCCTACTCTAATTCAAAACTCGCAATAAACCCACTCTTTTCTTCCTCGCCCCAACAAACCGCCCTCCAAACTTATTTTCGAAGCGACAAAAGTGTTACGAAAATGATCTCCCAGGGATTTTCCCGAAAATGATTCACGTTAATTGAAGCCAGATGCGGTTAAATAAGCCCCGAGTAAATCACTCTTTGCTCTCGCACAAAAACGCCATCTAAGTTATTTTCGAGCGAAAAGTAAAAAAACGAGTAGAGTTGCCCGCATCCGTTAATTCATGTCCATTATTCTCATCCAAGGTTTCCCACAATTCGATTTCGGAAATAGAATGTTCATTTAATAAACCGCTTTTGTTAATGTACTCGATGAGTCCAAGACAATTTTGAGTCATTGTCNCCCCCCCTCGTGCTCAAATTTATTTTCGAGCGAAAAGTAAAAACCGAGTACAGTTGCCCGCATCCGAAAAATTGTTGCTGACATGGCCGTAGTTAATAGAGTTACTTTATACAAGTGAGATAGCGTAGAACCGACTTGTTTAATTTTTTTGATATTTTGATTCATAATTAGGGTTCGGACTTCTTCAGACCCTTTATAACAACCTTGTTAAAATTTTAATCCAAAAGATACAAATAACGGGTAAAAATTTCAGTGGTTAATATTTTGTCAGCTATACAATAAAAAAGTCGTTTCACCATACATTCTACAGTTTTTGCATGACAGGGAGGGAACATAAAAAAGCTACCTAAACAAATTTGAATTCGGTTACATTTTTCGATTGCAGTTTTCAAAAACAATTGTTTAACAGAAACAAATAACATATGTGCGAAGTTCCAGCTATCTCACTTGCGAAAAGATTTTTAAACGACGTTCCAATGTTATTTTTAGCGAATTCTTCTCTATTCGTTTCACGTTTCGTATCTGTCACTTTAAAAATATATGTAGTATGCCGTAGTTCGTGACCATTTTTTACTTCTTTCCAGGTTGGCCAACTATTAAATAAACGTTTCAAGGGGTCACGAACTACATAAATTTCTGTAAAAATTGATTTAATTCAAAAAATTCTGTAGCATCCGTTCTTACCTAAATCCTTTTGAACCACTCTCTTCTGTTAACTTCATAGAATAAACTAATATAAAATACATCAGTCACTTATTTGAAGCAACGCCCAAAATCTTGAGAAATCGTTGCTTCAAATGAGAAACCGTTGTTTTAAATTATAGTTTCAGGCAATTTTCTGATTATCAAGGGATATTTGATAAAATTCAATTTTTACCGAGGGAGCGCGCCAGATTGATGACTCATCGGCGTAGGTTTAAGTGATTTAATGCAGAATTCGGGCAATATCGCCGAAAGTTTTTGGCAAAAAAATTTCCGTGATATATCGCCTATAGGCCCCCAGTACAAAAGGGGTGCCCAATATCGCCGAAATTTTTGGGCAAAAAACTGTCGGTGATATTCGGCAAAAAAGAAAGAAATCTTTAAAAATATGGGTCAAAATTTTTTAGTTGGTTTGCAAGATATATTATATTGATTTTAAAATAGTAAAAGCAACATTTTACCAAGCTTTCAAACTTATTAATTCATCTTCAGGTAATATGTTAAACAAAAAACTTTTTTGAAGCAGAATTTCCGCAAGTATTTCGTCATTTTTAATTTAGCAATCATAGGCCTCGAAATTATCCAACTTACGCTAAATAGACAACTAAAATTTGAGAAACACAATTTACTCTGTACTTGCATAATCAAAGTTAAATCCAAAACAGCACCAAAATACCAGAAAGCCGTCATTTGGGCGTAGCTCCTAAAAAAACCACCTAGTAAGCTTTTAATTTTGCAATTTCGAGACTTACGATTGCTAAATTAAAAAGGGCGAAATATTTGCCAAAATTCTGTTCAAAAAAAGTTTTATGATTAGCACATTACCCTTAGATAAATTAATTTATTCGAAAGCTTGTTAAAATGTAGTTTTTACTATTTTGACATCAGAAATATTTTTGGAAGTGAAATTAAAAAAAATCTTATTTCAATTTTTTAAATATTATTGTAAAAACAAACCATGTTAAGAGCGAAAGAAAAGTTATTACTTCCAAAAGATACAGTGCGGTTAAGGAAAATAAAAGCTTGAAATGTAGAAAATTTGAAAAATTTTTGACATCGAAAATTTTTTTTTTTATATTTCTGGAAGCAACCAGCCACGAAATGACAATTGCAACTAAAAATTAGCTTCCTATCACTTCTGAGGTCTCGAGATACAGCCTCCGTCGGTTACCCCTTAAGCGAGGTTCCCATCCGGCCGTTTTTAAGGTTTTAACTGATTACTACGGAGGAAAACGGATAGTTTTTACAGACTTGATATTTGCGACGATTAAGAACAAAATCTCCTCTGTATGTTTTTATTTTCTGGTGAGCGGTGCAATCCTTAATTCGTTTACCTTACGCAAAAGAACAGACGATGTAAAAAACGAAAAATGTTCGAGATTTGGCGACAAGTCTCGTTTGAGCTAACTAAACATACAAAAATATTTTATGTATACACAATATTTCTGACCACTTATGATGATCATTCTTTTAATTAGTCAAGATTCCGAAAAAAAACTTTTTTCAAACTCTAGAAATTTGGGAAAAGAAATCATGATATTTTAACAGGTGTTACGCGCTAGAAAGTTCGTATTGAGGAATAACTAATTCATAGAGTTTTAATTGTGTCGGTTTGTCACCAAGGTCTGATTAGCATTGCAGGGCGGCAGATAATTTTATGTTAGTTCCGATTTTGATATGCTTTTACTGCGTTTTGGATTTCTAGAGGAGGTCAAAAGTTCAAAATTGAGGGAAATTTGGCCAAGAAATTTCGTTGAAAATTAGGTTAAAATAGAATGAATCCTGGTACTGGTTAACCGTAAAAAGTACAAATGTGTTCGTGCGTGAAACAATAATTAAGTAGGGGAACAATCTGACCGTATTCCCGTTAAAATAAACAGATTTTTCATTTCTATAGATCTGAAACAATAAATAACCGAGTCATTTGCAACGCCATCTTTTTATCCGCCACTCTCGGCTTACAAATATTAAATGGACGTCGAAACAAATACACAATTAAGTGGGTTCTAATTATCCTTCTTGGAGAAATAAAAAATATGTCATTAGAAGGGCAATTCCAAAAGTAATCATGTATAAAAATAAATAATAATATTGCTGATAAAAAATTTATTTTTTCTAATGGTTAAAAATGCCGTTGGGAACCTCCTTATAGCAACGATAATAATTAAAAAATAGTAAGTTTGTAAGTTTTGAAGAAATTCACTTTTTAAATACGCGAAAAATGAACATCAACA
>SCLH01001445.1:49182-93039 GCA_004367855.1 Oikopleura vanhoeffeni
TGACGGTGAGCAAGAATTTGGGGTGTTTTCAGATTCAGGTTTTAAATTGTGGAGGCGGCTCCACAATAAAGCGAAAAGACTGGAAGAACTAAATGATAAAATATTGAAAAATATACTTTGAGTTTATCTTTTACTAGCTTTAGAAGCTCTATAATTACTCAAAAAGTTAGTGATATTTTGAGTAGGTTTACCCCACATTTTAAACTACAGACAGTTTTTTCTACGATTAAATCGGAATCGGTAACTTCACCTAGACTTAAACCTAAAAAACCTTTACTATTAACCACAAATTGCATTTATGAGTTCGAGTGCCCATGCAAAAAAACATACATAGGAGAGACTAAACGCATATTGTGGGAACGTATTAAAGAACATCGAAGGGATAAAACTTCGCATGTTTTTCAACATACAACACAATGTCCAGTTTATAATCAAAAATGTTTCAAAAAATACAACGTTGATCCAGACCAGGGATCGGCAGACTCTGCTCTAGTCTGCTCTATTTCACTCTTTCAGGTCAATTTCAGATCACATTTAGTGATATTTGTCAACTCAAACTCCTAGGCAACTCTTATGTGAGTGAAGCTAAGTCCAAATTTGGCATCAGATNTTGTCGAATTTCGCTTGGGAGTTCTACATTTGTAAGGTTATAAATGGTTATTATTGGAGGTATACATTTAGAAGATTGTTCGCGTAAAAGTTTGTCTAATTTGTGTAACCTATTTCTATCGTTAAATTGCTGTTCAATTGCTATTCGAGATTAAGCAATAGAAATTATTTTGATGCATTATGAGGACGAATAAGAGAAATTTGGCGAAAAATGTTATTAGGAATTTGTTTATAAATATCAAGATTTGTATAGTTTTCACAAAGAGCATCTTCGAAAATTTTGTGACGGTGAGAAAGAATTTGGGATGTTTTCAGATTCAGGTTTTTAATTGTAGAGGCGGCTCCACAATAAAGCGAAAAGACTGGAAGAACTAAATGATGAACATATTGAAAAATATACTTTGAGTTTACCTTTTACTAGCTTTAAAAGCTCTATAATTACTAAAAAAGTAAGTGATATTTTGAGTAGGTTTACCCCACATTTTAAACTACAGACAGTTTTTTCTACGATTAAATTGAAATCGGTAACTTCACCTAGACTTAAACCTAAAAAACCCTTACTATTAACCACAAATTGCATTTATGAGTTCGAGTGCCCATGCAAAAAAACATACATAGGAGAGACTAAACGCATATTGTGGGAACGTATTAAGGAACATCGAAGGGATAAAACCTCGCATGTTTTTCAACATACAACACAATGTCCAGTTTATAATCATAAATGTTTCAAAAAATACAACGTTGATCCAGACAACGCTCCTAAAATAATCCTTCGAGAATTTATAAAAGATAAATTTTGAGTTTTAGAAAATAATTTAGTTAACCAAAATTTTAGAAAAACTTTCGAAGGATTATTTATCACACTTAAAAAACCAGNGAAATTATAAATTAAGCGAAAAAGAAATAATCTCATAATCGAAATCATAAACTTTATCAGCTTTTTATCGCGATATTTCTCCCGGTTATTTCTGGTTCGGTGAGTCAGAGAATATTATAATTATGAATTTAAAAAAGATTATTCAACCAAAGGATCAATTTTTTTCTACCGTTTCAATTTGAAATAATGTTGTTCTGCAAAAACCCTCGATTATCTCGCCACAAAATGACGAGAACGTGCCACAAAGTCTCTAAAGGTTAAATCACTATTTCCAGCATTTAAATTTACAATTCTGCAAGTTCAAAATTGAACTAAAATACAAGGTTTTATGGAAATCATTGCGAACAGTGTTAATTCGGGAAATAATTTCTAAAAAAAAACATTTTTCAATAAAGCAATTTTGAACAAAACATTTTATAACTAAAAAAAATATTAACAAAAATCGTAAAAACAGCTTGATAATAAATTGGATAATAAAATTCAAAACCTTTCGCACAAATATGAGAATATTAACAGAAAGATAGTATTTTTCAACAAATAGTGTATTTCAACAAAAAAATCTGGCAAAATACGTACCATTCAGCAAAATTAAATTTTTTTTACAAGAACAAAATTTTGAAACAGCGTATTTTGTTAACAAACAAATTTGTGGAAAAACCCTGCCTATCAATTCGGCGGTTGAATCTTAATTTTTTTACTTAAAACAAAAACAAACAGTATATATATTTATTAATCAAGAACAACAAACTCGAGTGAAATACAAGAAACAGACACATTATTGGTTCATTAATTTTTAGGCCCGCCCATTGACTACTCATAAAATAAATATCGACGACCTTCCCTTGTTTTTTCGAACAAACATAACATACTTTAGATCTTCGGTTAAACTTCAAAAGCTAAACAAATTACAAAAACAAGTTTACAGTAGAATTTTGCGGGAGTTTGAACGTTTCAATGTTTAACATGGCAAATTGAACGTGTGCTTAATTTCGGTCGAATTTAGATTTATTTTAATCAAAAAATTCATGTCATTCAATGATCGAAACAAAGAACAAAAATATATGTTTTGGCGTGTTTTGATTGAATATTTTTCTCATTTTAAACCCCCATTGTCACCAAAATTTTGGAAAATGAAAACTGCCTACTCAATAATAAATCACTTTTTCACGTTTTTGAACATTGAAATAATGGGAAAAACTCAAAATTAGGACAATAATGATGGACCCACTGAAAGCCCTTTCCAACCTTTGCCAACAAGGGGGGTTATAAGTAGTCACAGTAGGCTGTTATCGGTCTTTTTCGACCACCTTCGTTGATCGATAATAAATTTTATTCGAGTTACTTGAAGGGTGATCATTTTATTTCGTCACACCAAATTCGAAATCTCAATATTTTTGACCGAAAATGCCATTTTAATTGAAAAATATCATTTATGCGTAAGCGGTGATATTATATGAGAAAAATCAATGAAAAACTCTTCTACACACATCTTCTTGGCCAGAATCTCTTGTGTACGACAGGTGTGCGTGCGGATTGTGAAAAATTGCCGCTTCGCTTTCTTTTTCAAGTTTTATGATAGGTTATTTGGCATTAATTGTAGATAATGTTGTGATTTGAATGTCAAAAATATATCTTAGCGGCAATTTTTCTCAATTTTTTTTGTGAAGTAAGTATGGCTCGGCGAAAGCTATTATTTAAGTGTAGTTAACACAGCTCCGAGAAACGTTTAATTGGCATTTTGTGCAAAAACCCAGATATTTTTGTGAACAAATTGTATTTTCCTAAATTTAATGTGATGATAATTCAAAAAATAGTTCATCAAAAAAAAATTCCCGTTTGAACGAAAAACTTCGGGAGAATACGCTGATAATTTTATTTTTCTATTTGAAGTAAGTCGATTTTAAGCCAATCAGAAGCCGTCATTTATTAGAAAATTCTGAAATTTTCGAACGTTTTTTCTGGGTCTTTGAAAAATTCTGAACAAATTTAATTTTCTTTTTTTCATAACTATCATAGATTTCCAATGCTGAAAAACCGATAACAGCCTAAGTCACAAGCTAGAAGGAGTTATAACTTATAAATCATAACTTATGACTCAAAACTTATGAGGTCACAGGCTTAGGGGGTTCTATAATGGTGGCTCATAATTTCAAAAATAATACCAACTACCAGAAGACACCGTTTTGACTGAGGGGCTTCAAGTGGTCAACCACTGTATTTTGTGAACTATTATATATAGCCTACAGGCTATAGACTATCGCCCGTGACGGTTAACATAATCAAATGCAAGGATTTTTGTTTTCCTTATAAATAAAGTCATGCACCGGAAGTTGTTCCGATTCGATTCGATCCATTTAGATGTTTGGTAATACAAAATAATGAATAGGTTGATTAGATTTATAAAAAGGTCCCTGACTGATATATAAATTTTTGGACCATCTATCGCTCAGTCCACGTCATGACGTGCCACTTCAATTAGAAAAAAAAATAAGAAATTAGGTGACTTCTGCTCAATTTTCAGACAGTGAAAAAAAATTTTTTTGAGAATTTTTTTGTCTCGGGATCAATTTCAGAGTTGATGGCCAGAATAGGGTGTTACAGCAAATTGTCGGCCACCGTGAAATTTTTTAAAGATCAGAAATATGGGTTAATTGAGAAATGGAGAGTATTTTATTTCGTTATACCAAATTCCAAAACTCAATATTTCAACCCGAAAAAACGTTTTTAATTGTCGAAATCAACATTTAACGTAGGCGGGCCAACCGGGACCATTTTGTACATTTTTCGAAAAAACCTATGAATCATAGGCTATGATCTATAAATAATTAATCATAATTAATATTTTAAATCTGGCAAAATGCTAAATTTTTGGTTATTAAATTTTAAAATTTAAGTTCAAGATAAAAAATTTCCGAAACCGTTTAAAAACAATTAACAAAAACTGCGGTATACCGGGTGATAAACCTTATATTGGTTTCGAAAACAACTATGAATGAGATGAGACAAAAAAAAATATTTCTCAATTTTAATTTTGGTGAGAATTGTAATTTCGACCTCGATTGGTCAAACTTTAGTGTGTCATGAATGACGTCATTTTTAAAAATTGACTTTTTCAAATCAATTTATATTGAATTTCTGTTCGATTGTGTTTGCTGGAGTGAATAACTTTTATGTGTTTTCGTGAATTATATCATTAGAACCAATTGTTAAACTCCTTTTGAAATTAAACATTTTTCAAATGATAACGTCATTTTGAACGTCTACTCACTTTTCATTGTGAACTAAAAACTTCAATTATGTCTCCATATCGCCGAAAAAGCCAATATCGCCAAAAATGCCCGATATCGCCGATTTTTTATGCCAAAAAACTTTTGGCGATTTTGGGCCTTCATCTGTAGTTATGTTTCATTGGTAAATACCGGTTTAAGAAATACACGGCATTGTCAATTTCTGTCTAAAGGACAAAAATCGTTTGAAATTTTTTTTTGACCTTAATGTCCCTCACAATTGTTAGAAGGGCACTGTGTTTGTGTTTCTGTAAACCCCCAAAAAAGTTACCACGTCAAAGTTGTGAGCTGACCATTCATTTGATAATTGTAAGAACTTAAAATCAGACATTATGATGAAACATATAAGTATTTTTGCAGAAGATTCAATTGGTTTATTAATCATGTATATTTGAAGCATATAATTTATGTGAATGTTCAACTATTGTCAGATCCTCATCAAAATCTTCTTTAGAATATGGATAAAATTGGGAAGAATAAACGGGGAAATCGTCTCCAACAAAATCATCTTCTTGTATCGGTTTTTGCTTGCAGCTTCGTCTTGTCAATGTTTAAAAATAATTTGTAAAATGAGGGACCTTCTCATGACCGACTTATATGAAATTCTTAGGGTTGAACCGCCAGCCCGACAAAATTCGAAAACAAATTTCGAAATACTTTTGGATTCGTGGTGAATTAACGTGGAATATTTTTGTGAATTTTGTACCATTTGGCTGAATTTCTTTTTGACCTCGAGTCTGGTACCTATGGAAGCCTACGAGCTAGAAAAATATTTTTTTTGATAAACAATATTTTGTTTTATAATTAAAAGATAAATTAATGGCCAATTTACCAGGAAAGTTGTTTAATTTTGAAAACCGTATTATTAAGCAATTTAAAGGTCAATTTAGTAATTTTAACGCTTGTTTTTTGCACTTTTGAACACTTCTCTAGTAAAATTTTTAAAAAATTTATGGCCTAGATAATTTTTATTCGTGATTTCTTAGAACATCTCAAAATCAGCTCCCGTAGGCAAAAAAAGTTTGAGCGGGACTACTTATGACGGAAATGAATCACACATTTTGAAAAATTCACCTAATCGATAAAATTTAATCATACGAGAGACATTTGAGGCATTTTAAGTCGTAAGAAACATGAGTAAAAATTGTCAATACTGTAATCGACATTTGTAAATATTTCCTGATTGTCAAAGCCACTAGGATCGTACCAAGTGATGTCCACTTAATAATGATTGAAGAAATTTATAATGAAAAGAGTTGAACTATATTAAGGTGATACCAGTTGTATTGTTTTTAGGTCGGTTTGACGTCCAAAAAGTTCTTTTAAGGAGGTTCCGGTCGCTGGTTTCATGAGGCCTTTACGTAAGCCAACTTTCTGATCAGTATTTTCCTGGTTTTCTTTTGAACCCACTTTCGAAAAAATCGAAGCACATTTTTTTTCGAAAATTATTTCAGTGACCTTCAAAATCATATTTGATTTGCGGTCGAATATCGCGAATTTGCCAAATCGCTGGAATTTTTGCCGAAATTTATGTAATTTGGCAAAAAACTTCCTGCGATATAGCCCCAAGTAAGGGGGGGGCAAATTGCCCCGGGCAATATCGCCGAAATTTTATGACAAAAAACTTTCGGCGATATTGCCCCCCCTGTATATTTTGTTTGTCGACTTTTATTGGGACATCTTGAAATTTTTCGCACATCAAATCCGAATTTGAAATAAGTTCTTTTTGAATTTCTATCTGATAGCGTTCGGGAGATTACGTGATTCTTCACGCCCACGCTTTTTCATTGTTTAACGAAAATTATATTTTTCTTCTAATATTGCCGATAATACCAATATCGCTAAATTTTAGGACGAAACTTTCGCGGATATCAGACTTCTCCCTGTAGTTTATTATATACTATAATTTATCGTTGATTAACTCCAAGGCTGTTGAGATGAGTAAATAAGATATTTAATGACCTTTTTATACTTCTTAATTGTTAAGTGTTATCCTAGTTATCAGTAACAACAATACAAACGTTATCAAAAGGATGACAGTAATCGTAGATAAGTAAGAAATTACTTGTTTAATCGCAAGATCAATCTACCGGTTACTACCGAACATTCCAAATTGCAAAATTAATACCGTATAAACTTGACTTCAAAAAATGAATTCTAACCTTGTCGGATGTCTCAAATTCGAATTAAGCTAAGTCCTTGCAGATAATTGGCTCATTTCCGCTCACAATTCAGCCGATGACAGAGTCCAAATTCTTTTGAGATTTCTAAACAGGAAGTTCCGATCGTAGACTAAGGTAGGCCCGACAAAAATTTGCTCGCCTACGGTAGGTGATTTTTGATATGTTTTAGGGAATCATGGAGTGTTCAAAACACGCAAAACGTTTTTGAAATTGCCTATCTTTTGATTTGGAATTTTCGAAATTAATTCAAGAATAATTTTGAGCCAATTGATAAGCAAAATTTTTTCGAAAAATGATTTTTGGAAAACGGGACATAATATTTTCCAAATTTCTTTCTTGGTCAATTTCGATCGCCCTTACAAAACGTAAATTGTCAATTCAAATTAAAGCTTACAACAATCATTGACAATTTGTAATTTTTTGTAATCTAGAAGTATTCGTGGATTAACATCGACAATCTGTTGTCGTCGCAAAATGACGTTTTTGCGAAGCGTATAAAAACTAGTCATTTCCAATTAAAATCTTTATAAAATATGATGATAAATTGTTTTTCAATATCTTCACATCACCAGTAGTAATCGGGTGTCAAAACAGATGATGCTAAAATTTTCGCTTAAAAATAACTCCGCTTATTATACATTTATGAACGCTTTACAACAAATTCATTATTAATTCACTTATTAAGTTCAATTCTGTATGTGTGAAATAAATTGCATCGAAATATTGCATTTCGGGTCTACTGAGCAATTACCAAATCTAACCAAAATTTAAAATAAGGGGCACTTTTGGAGGTCTGTTGTGTTATTCCGCTGGCCTTAAAAATACCTCCCCATGATATTGTTGGTTTATTTGTTTTAAAAAACATTCGGTCCAGGTGGAGGTCAATGGAAATGTGTAAAAAACTTTAGCTTAAGCAATATTTTTGTTGAAAACTGAATATAACGGTTATAAAATTACATAGACAAGAAGCCATTTTCTAAAAACCGAGTTGATCGTACCACTGTGATGTACCTTATATTTAGCACAAAACTTATATTTTTCTAGATTCATTGGCTATTGTTAATTTAATTACTCCTGGATGACAATTTTCCATTAAAACAGAATAGTAACCGAATTGGAATTACCAATATTTTCAAATTTTTGAAAGTGAGAAATATTAGTGTGTGAAAAGTTTCTAGATTGTCTCAATTGTTTTTTGATCAATAAAGTTAAAAATAGCAAAAAATTAAAACTGATATATTCCAGAGTTTTTAGAGATTTATTTGAGAAATTTATTTAATAATTTTATTGGAGAAATTTATCATAAAAATTTAAGAAAGTCGAAATAGAAACAGTAAGTAAAATAAAATTTTATGGTTTATTTTTTATAAAATAACATTTTTATATTTTTTTGAATGAACAAAAAACTTACAAATACATATTTTGATATATTTTTGTACACTCAACACGTTGGCCGTACATATAGATTTATATATTTTGATTTTCTCTCTTCATTCAGATTTAGATTCTAGAATCTATATTTTTTGTCTACGAGAACCCGTTAGCAAACTATTGATGAGTAATACGATGATGACTCATTAAAAAATTTCATTACCAGTTTCAAAATTCAAACAGATATTTTTTTTAGTTTATGTAACAATACTAATCGGGGAACGAGCGCTCAAAACGGCTTGACCGATTAGTATTGCAGAACTTTCTATCTTTATAGTATAATGTTTATAGTATAAAGTTTATACTGTACATTTAAATTTTCTTAAAGCGAAATAATTTCTGAGACATTTTGAATTATTGGCCTTTAGTATGCGTGCCCAGTGCGAACACTGCCGTAGTTAAAAAAAATCTGAGCCTCAAATTATCCGGATTTTAAGCCCATTAAAGTATCAGCCAAAATTTTCAAACAAAAACGTAAAATTTATAAATCTTCATGCTTTCCGTATATCGGGCTTAATCATAAATTTCGAAAATTTTCCGAAGCATAACACGTCATTTGGTTGATATTCTTCGAAAATTTTCCACAGGTACAGTTCCCGTGATGTGACTTGCACAAATTTCACAAACCTCGAAATAAACAATCTTAATACCACCTACGTGAGCATCACGGGGACAGTAAAAGTTTTTTTACCGTGCAACTCTTACGAACATATTGTCCTGATATTTGTTACGTAGAGAAAATATAAAAATCATTGAAGGTCTAATATCGAATCAGATTTTTTTCCGAAAAATAGTTTTTGGAACGTTTAGGTTCTAAACTTTAGGTTCTTCAAAATTAGAAAAAGCGTGTGAGGATATGTATTTTGTGGTAATCTCGTTGTGAATTAAAATTATTCCGATTATGAATTTTATGACAAACTATTATGGTTTTTAAAAAAATGAAATGATTTCAGATTTTTTGTCATTTTTGACAGTTTTGCAAATCTCTTATGAAGATAAAGTAGCTATTATTTGTTCAAAGGGAATTTAGAGGCGATTTACTGGCAAAATTTTGGTATGAGGTCTAAAATTCAATTTTTGAAAAAATATTTTTAAACACTCCAATTTTTATATGTTGCAATATAATTAAGATGCAGCGGGTGCATTGCATATATAAGGTATATCTGGGGTCCCTAATAGGGACTCCCTATTCATTCGAATTTTAAATTTTTTGAAAAGAGAAAGTTTGCAAAAAAAAGCTCTTTACAGAATATTGTCACTCAGAGAATCCGACTCGGAGTTAAACAACGTTATAATAACATATTAGCGGGGCTGTCGTGTGATTATTGAAATTTTGACACTATTTGTCGGATTTTATTCAGCTTCTTTTGATTTTAATCCGGAAAAATAAATTCATTTAAAAAGGTAACAATTAATTCATTAAACCTAAATTACTAAGGTGGGATATTTATTCAGCTCATATATTTGAATTAGGCCGAATGTTTTGAAAAACGACCGAACCGATTCGAAAATTTTGCTAATCATTTCAGGGTCAAATTTCATAAAATGACTCCATATAATCAAATAAAAAAATTGGCTCCTATGGTATAAAATGGTTTGCGGCAATTTATGTTTGTCAGTTATTTCTTAATTTTGTATAATTGAAAAATATGAATTTATGAAAACGTACCACAAATGCTTCAATAAGGAACTTGTCCATGTCGTAATGTGTTGTAAGACATCCAATATGATATGCTTAGGAAACCACAACTAAAGAAAAATCCGCCACAACCACAAGTAGCGCTATAAATCAAGTCTTCATTTTCTTCATATTCCTAAAATTTGAATTTGAGAGGGGCTGGATGGCTGATTTTGATGCTTGTATTATATGCTTGTATCAATATAATAAAAATTTGTGGAAAAACTTTTTGCCGATTTTTTTATAATGTTGATCTTTCAAGTCAGAAGACATGTAGACCTGGTTAGTTTTAATAGGAAAATGCTTGAAACTGAAATTTTTGTCATATGACACATCTCAAAGGTAAAATTACAATTTTTTGTTTTAATAAAAAATTTTATACGTTTTTCGCACAAAAAGTTGTACTCAATGTCGGAAAATGGCTTTGAAGTATAAACAATCGTAGAAATTTATTTTTGGTTAACTACGTTGTAATTTCTATCACGGGGACAGTATTTAAGTCAACTATTTTTGAGGATATTAGCACTTCAAATTAAAAAAAACCATTGTATACAAAAATAACAGTTTTTTTGCAAAAAATGCCAAGACATCGTTTTTCGGAGCTGTGTAAACTACACCTGAAAATAGTTTTCGCTGAGGTGCACTAACTCGAAATAGAAAAAGTTAAAAAACGGTGCTTCGTCGATATTTTCAAGTGCCCAAATTTAATTTTTTTTGGCAAAACAACTGTATTTTAGCTAAAAATGCAGAGTAATACTTTTTCAGAGTTGTTCACCGTGATACTTACATCTTGAGTAATACTTTCAGTCTGTTTCATCTGAATCATTTTAAATTACATTTATCACTTCCAAATTAACCATCACATGAAATTCCGAAAAAGTTAACCACGAAATGTTTACGTAAAATATTATGAAACAGACACACTTGTCAAATCATCTCTGATCCATTGAGCAAAAAGTAAGGGTGTAGAATCTACACTGTAGATAAGGATATCATCAAGGATTAATTTTTCATAGAATGACCACAATTGAAATAAGTACCTTATAAGTTATAAGGGTGGTGAAGGCAAATTTCAAGACCGTCATACTTTAAACTAGAAACGGCAAAAATCGACCACCTCAGATTTAATTCATTTTCAGAGCAGTTGCAGTGATGTGCTGAAATCGACTCAGATGAAATTTTAGAAGAAAATATGTGATGTTGTTCAAAAAATTATTTGAATTTATATACATTTTTTAAAAAATCAGCATTTTCGAAATATTTTTGCCTGTTATTTGGCTTGAAATCATTCTTGAATTTATTTCGATAATTCCAAACCAAATGATAGGCAATTTCAAAAAGGGTTTTGTGTTTTTGAACACTTACCTGGTTTGTCGGGCCTTCCTCATTATAAATTTGCCTTCACAAGGAATAAAATAAAATTTTTAGGTTTGAGACGATATTTATTTTTTCAATTTCTATTTCTACTCTGTGAGATAATGTTTTTTTGTTTTGTCGATTGTTTTTGTACTTTGTCAATTTAATGTGGATTGATGTCATGATAATCTAGCTTTGCATTGTACCATTTTGTCTGTAAGTTTATCGAAAAGTTCAATCTCCAATATTTTTGATCCGAAGTTTAAATCTCGATTTATGTCATTTTTCAAAGTCTTCGAATTTTCTGGTTATTTATAATGACTCATCAAAGATCTGGCTGATTGCAATAAAAATTTTTCTTGTAGTGAGGCTGTCAGATCAAAATTAATGGTAAAAACTAAAGTGAAAAATGCGCTTATTCTACAAATTTTAAAATATAATGAATAAAAATCATAAATTTCCCCAAAACGTGTATTGGGTATTAATTGATGGAAATATCAATTGGAACTTTAAATCTTACCGGGTACCTACCGTAATCTTATTTTAAACAAAAACACATTGTTGAGAATCCTTTGTCTCCAGAGCATGTAAACAATTGTCGATTTTGCACACTTTTCACGTTATAGATCGTCAATGCAGTTTGAATTTTAAAAAATTGTCCGAATTCCAATCAATTATTCAAAATCAGTCAAATGAATAAATAAATTTCTGAATTCTAGACGGTGGTTGAAAATATCTATGAACCCCTGAAAATATTTTGTGATTGCCACTTCCGGTTCGGTGTCACGAAATGGTGAAATTAACCGGGGATTCTTTTGGTCCAACCTGTGGTCAAAAATAATTCAACAAATTTGACTCAACGATTCGATAGTATTCACTTCAAAAATGTTTTCTTCAATTCAAATTATTTAGAATTCATTTTGAATTTTTGGGTCGCGTATATAACTGGAAAAATATTAACCTCCACCTGCGCAACATGTTCTGATGCATATCGGCAGATCAGTGTTTCGGAACAGAGTTTGTAGAAATATCTATTTATGGAATGTTTGTACAATTCGCTGATATGTTTTCTTTTGATAACATCGTAAATTGATCAGAGAGTCAAAAACAGATTTCGTATGAATTTATCGTATAGACATTATAAAAATTTTCAAAAGATTTAAAAATAATTCAAACAATAGTAAGATAAACAATTGAGAAATTATTACGGAAATATTAAAACTAATTAATTCAAATTTACAGAACTTAGAAAATATTGTAAAAATTAGAAATACAGATAAGAATAAAAAATAATTCAAAATATTAAGAAACATTTGGAAAATTAAGAACATATTTAAAATGTTTAAAATAATTATAATAATTTTTACAAAACTAATAAAATTCTGAAAAAATTGAGAAATTATTAAGAACAATTTAAATTAATACAAAAAATTGTTTAGAAAAATTCGAAAAAAAAGAAAATATTAAGAATTGTACATGTGAATGTAGAATAATTAAAGATATTTAATAAAAATTTGGAAATATTAAGAAAAATTTATAACAATTTACAAAAACATTTAAATTATCTCAAATGATAACAAGTAATAAAACACCCACGACACATCTGCCAACTTCTACAATTTCTGACAAGCTGATTGTGTTTCACGGATTTCGACAGAAACTTACTACTAAATATTATGGTTAAAGTTTATTCAATTGATTCAATTTTATACCTAAATCGATGAAAAATTTATCGAAACATTCAAAAGAAAACGATTTGTCCGCCAAGCGTTATAAACCCTCTCCGAACTATCTCACCGATAAAGCTTTTGAAAAATGTCCTCCATCGCAACTTCTGATTTGAAAGTTCCAATAAATTTCCAAATTTGAGAAACAAAACATCCCGTTATGGAAAAGAAGGTGTCGCACCTGAATTTGTGATACTGCATAATGTCTGAAATGATGGTCTTTATTTTATCTCGAATTCTTGCTAAGTCGCTTGCGCACCTTTTTTCTCTTTTTATTCAAATTATCTCAAAATCCGCCAAAAACGTGCATCTAAGTTAAAAGTGACCACGTAAGAGTTAAATAATTCGATAAAAAAAAGTTCAAATTTATTAAAAGAAAAAACAGCTTACTTATTTACTTCGGAATTAATTTTCTTATAATTTTTTTCAAATAAAAAGGGTTTTCATTAAAAGGTGGTGGGTTTCCATTAAAGAGTGGTGGGTTTCCATTACAAGGGGTACATAAACGGTTAGTATGTGTAGTAAAGATAGTGTGTTTAACGGTTTGTTCACATTTAGGATTTCGGAAACAACTCATCCAATTGTGATATCATATATCAAGTTGCATGCACAATTTGTGAAGATAGGATGTCCAAACCGTTCACATTTAGGCTTACGGAAACGACTCATACAATTGTGTTCTTAGATAGCTTAAAATGACCGCACATATTGCCAGAAAAATCATTCAAATTTTTTTTGAATTTTAAAGTTTTTTATAATAATTTCGTAAAAAATAATTTGAAAAACGGCGAATTCAAGCCTTTATTTTTTTATAATTTTTTATTAAATATGTGGCATTTTTAACTATCTAAAACCAAGCTTTCAAAAGAGATGGCTTTTATCCCCTTTTTCCCTTTTCATAGCAAAGATAGGGAAAATTTTGGGCGCGGGTGTAAATTTTTCCTATCTTTTGCTATGAAAAGGGATACAAAATGGGGTGAAAGCCATCCCTTTTGGAAGCCTGATCTAAAACTCAATCGGATGATTCGTTTCAAAAGCCAAAATGTGAACAGTTTTGACTCCTATCTTTACTATTGAGACTGAGTTTGGTTGGATTCAGGATATAATAAGGTTGGATCAAATGAAAGTTTTTTGTTATCAAAATTCTTTGAAATATTTTCATCCACAAAAAAGTGTTTAAAAAATGGAATTTTTTTATAATCTATGCGACAATTTTGCGTCAAAAATTGTCAATTATTCAAGCCAAAACTGTATTATCAGATTTGCAAGTACTATGCAGTCCGTGTCTTCTAGTGAATGGTATCATTTTTAGAATTATGAGTCATAATTTATGACTCATAATTTATTAGCGCGCTTGATCAGTCTCGATATAGTTTATCATGAATTGAAATATTTTCAAAAATTGAATTAAATTGAAAAAAACGCGAAAAAGATAAAAATTTGATTCCGAATGGTCGATTATTGTGCAAAAAAATTAAAGAAAATTAAAATAAGTAAAAAAGGCATATTTATTTTACTTCATCATAAAGATAAAAAAAAAACAGACGTCCTCTTTGGTTGGTCAAATCACCTACGTAAAATGCCTGTTCTTTAAAGAGCTGTTTCGTTAAAGAGCAAGTTCACCTCAACTGCATTGTGAATAAGTTTTGACCTCGGACACAGGGTTGTAAAAGGGATGATCCTCAACCGGATTTCCTATCCCCATCCCCATTTCCCCCCTATCTTTTGCTTAAACCTACGCAAAATGGGGATGGAAAACCCACGCAAAACCCATCTCCTTTACAAGCCTGCTCGGACAGCCTCAACAATATTTCGGAATTAAAGTCAAAAGTGAAGTATTTGGTTCTAAAATCTGTGCATTTTTCAACTACAGTCATACACCCCTAACTGGAACACTTCCACTAACTGGAACGCTTTTTTCAGGTCGGTAAGTGTTCCAGTTAGAGGTGTTTAACTGTATTCGACACAGAGTAGTACTTATAAACAAGCTTTTTCTTGTCGTGTATTGAGTCGACTTAATGTAAACTGGTAGTTTGACAATGAACACCAGCGTGTTAAATAAATATGTTAAAATAGAGATCGCATGTTTATTAGATTGTTAAGTAGGTTGTTGAACCTTAACTGCGGTCTCGTAAAGATTTTTTTTGTTAAACCGATTATTAACACGTGTATTAATCGTACAATAAATAACACGTTGCAAGGACTAAGTCGCCATAAATAAGCTACAGGTTTACCTGGGATGATGTTTTGAGGCAAATTTGGTCTGAGAATATTATACTGACTTAGTTGATAGATTGTAACCTTAGAAAATGTTTTTTGCTTGCAAAATTTTTGTTTGAATTATATTCTATCGGTGAAAATTTTCGTCAAAACTTATTGAGTAACAATTCAGTTAATACAGTATTATGAATATAAATGTTTAATTAACGTTTCGCTTTATTAAGCATCTTCAGAATTATGTGGTTGACAGTTTAGAAGGTATTGCGAGTTTTTATACCCAGAATTTGCTAGTTTTTGGCGTCTTTGTGCAAGTAATTACAATAAAATTCTGATCGAAAAATGATTCTCAAGATAAAATAAACTGCGCAAGATTTGAGAAAAAAGCGCAAAATTTTAAAGCGACAATTTTGAGCCGTATTTATCGAATTGGAGTAAGTGAGCTAGAATCTATTATTTATGAAAATAAAGATAAAGTGTTGGCTGTGATTAATTATTTTGGCGCCAGAGCACAAAAGTCGTAAAATTTTTAGTGTTATTTAGACATGATTTTTTGATGTCGTTTAAATTTATATTATTTTCTAGAAAAATCTAAATTTGGAATGTTTTGTTGTGATTTAGTAGAAATTTGAGTTAAATTACTGAAAAAAAACTATCTGAAAATACGCTGTATCGAAAATCCTGCCTATGCGTCGAATTTTATCACGGGTCTTAGCTTTGAGACAGTGACCAATGAAATTACTGAATTCTCGTCAATCGTGTGATGTGATTGACCACTATCTCAAAGTTATGACGCCTGATAAAATTTGACGCATCGGCAGTGTTATATCCCTTTATCACTTTTTGGTTAGAATGCGTAGCCACAACGTTAAAATCACACGTCAAAGGGAGTAGTGGCTACGCATTCTAACCAAAAAGTGATAAAGGGATATATGAACTTAAAAGAAGAAAAAATCATATCATCATTCTTTTTTTTAGTTTGTGCATTGACCAATAAAATAACACGATTCTTTAGGTCTTTGAGCCGAAGACTTTGACGTCAAAGTTCTACAGAACATGAAGGTATAATCTTCGATACATTACAGTTCAATATTTAAGGTCGAAATTATTAAGGAGCCTCTAAAACTTTTTTGATTGGATTGAAATTATTATAACTACCATATAATATGTTTTGAATCCGGGTTACCAAAAAAGAACCTTCGAGAGGTTTTTTGTAGGGAAATCTCGACTGTATCCTCATCTCACCTTCGCATCACATGATTCAAATAGTATTTAAATTTTAATCTTGATAATGATAATTTATCGAAACATTGATATAATGAGTTTTAATTATAAAACTTTTATTTATTTTTCATGCCAAAGACAAATTTTTTAATTTCGAACCGAGCATCTATACAAAATTGTTTTTGAATGTTTCAGAAATTGACTTCAAAGAGTTAATTTCAAAAATTAAACAAGAATTGAAAATTTTCAAACTTTTCAGAATTTTTTTAGAAATAACAAGAAGTCGTATGAACTTAATAGAGAAGTATTAGTACTGTAGAAGTATTTAAAATGTATAACTTCAAGAAAATTTGGAGTCACCATTGTCAGTGTTTTTTTTGTAAATTTCGTATAAAATAGTTTCAAAAAATTAGAACTTGAAATATTTTGTCTGTCGTTTGAATTTAAAAGAAAATAAGGGATCTCTTCACCAAGTTGTTATTAAACCCTATAACAACTTGTGGTGTTCAACAATAGCCAATAAAATTTTGAATTCTTGAAAATTATTTTTTTTTTAAATACTTTGCAGTATGAATTCATAAATTACGAATTTCTTGTAAATTTTATGTCATTTAAGAGCGAATTGGGGTACAAATTGTACCGTACCATGTTTCATTGCTATAAGTGAATCGTGCGTCTAAATTAATTCTTTGTATTATGCTAATAAGCGCACGTTGACAAAAATGACATATTTTTTACTTTTCCATTCTTCTATTATTTGGCGTAGAATCCGAATTATCTGAAACCGGCATTATTTTGTCTTTCTTATTTCCTGTACTGCACCCCTTATAAAGTTCCACATCTGCTTTTTTGCCTTCTTCTAAAAATCAGCTCGAGAATCACGAGTCGTGATACAACGAATTTAAGGGGGTGGTCAACGCGAGATTGGCCAAAAACGTAGTTTTGTAGTCGGTTTCACGCTAAATATAGAAACAAGAAAAATATGAAACTCCCATAAACTATATAGTTGAGTCGATAGGCGTAGAGTCAGGGTTAAAGTTGATCGCACGGATAGTCATTTACGCCAGAAATGACGTTTCAAAATTTTCGCTTTGAAAAATTAAAAATGTAACTCTGCCCTGAGTTTAAAACGTATGGACTTGATTTTTTAATGACAGAATGGATACTATCAAAATAACATAACTCAAATAATTTTCGAAAAAAAAATTATAGCGCTTGAAATCTTAAAAAACGGCTGTTTTAGCCTCAAAATAATGAGTTTTCAAAACGTAACTATTTTAAAATTTTTTCGATTATCATCTTCGCAAGGTCAAACACTCATTCATATAACTCAACTCTACAGCGTGAGTCATTTCGATTTCTCCGTTTTTTACCCAGGCGGCTAGACAGCCAACAAATGGGTGAAAAAACGGATGTAAACAAAGTGATTTTCTTCCGAAATTTTAAAAGACAAAGTCACGTGACATTATTAGTCACCAATTTGACTGAAATTTAAAACCTCTGTCTAGCCGCCTGGGTAAAAAACNTAAAGTTTCGAACGTCCATGAAAAATAAAGTTCAAAACATAATTTTGTCCTTAATTTCGGTGCATTTTGACAGATTTGCACTTTTTCAATTTTATTTCTCTTGATAGGAAACTTTTTGCCACTTCAAAATTTTCTGATAAAATTTTTTTCGAACAAAAGTTGCCACCTTTGAGCTTACTACGTTTAATCAGATTTTTTCAGATCAATAATTTTTTTTAAAATCGTCTTTTAAAAACACACTAAAAAAACCGGAGATTTAGGTTGAAGGCGTCAAAAATGGGGTTAAATATTTTATTTTTATTAATTAGTAACCGGAAAAATGGTTTATTTGGATTCATACTATTTCTACGTCAAACCCGAAAATTTGAAATTTCCGATAAAACCGAATTTTAGGCACATCGTAAGAAATATTTTTTTTCATGAGATGAATGAAATAAATTGACTTCGGTGGTCGCGACGGCTTAAGAATTTGGAAAATTTAAGTGTTAAGTTTTTTTTGATTAACGAGGGACTCAACTTATTTTTTCAAAACCGTAGTTTCGTTGCAAAAATTAGGATTCAGCGTATAAACAAGAGCGAAGAAACAAAATAAGGACGTATTTTAATAAAGTAAAAGGTGGCATTCTCAATATTTTCAGCTGGTGATTCAAGAAAAATACGTTTGAACAAGAAATGAGGAAAATTTTAAAATATTTCCAATTATTTTTGACCAAAAATTACAAAACCATGTCATATGATTTTTCAAATAGCATATAAAAAATATGTGGTCACCTAAGCGAAAAGTTAAAGTGGCCATTTTTAAGAGTGTTGAACGTTGATTTGAAACAAATATTGATAAATATTGCACAAAAAATAAGCATTTTTTTATAATGTTCGGAACTTTTTCAAAAATTTTTCATATTTTTTGAATTCGAAAAGTTTAATTTTTTTTTAAATTTTCTTCACCCCCTCACACCCTTTGACTATCTAAAGGCAAACAAATTTTCGGGAGCCAAAACGGCGCAGAAATAACATCGTCAGAGACCTACAATTCAAATATGACATAGAATTTGCAATTTTATTTCCAAAAATATTGTCAAAAAGTTTATACGATGAGCCGTTCGAAATTTATTTTTTCCAACTTTTTTTTAGGATTTACGTCAAAATTTCTTAAAAAATTAATTGTGTGAAAACGATCATAATATCAAAAATTCTGAGGAAGCAAGTTTTTAGGAAAGTATTTGGGATTCTTTTGATATAAGTTTGTTTTATCTGCAGTCTCTATACGAAGAATAATTTTTTCACAAAGTGATTTTTATGAAACTCAAATAATGAAAAAAGATATTTTTCAAAAAATTATTTTTCGAAGAATTGAACGGCAATTTAACCCAAATAGAGCCGACAAAGACAAATGCTCAATATAGAACATAAGGTGGTACTGATTTTGAGTTTTCAGCTAATTAGCAATTTTTTCACATTCACTGCATATATTTCGATGCGCGGCGATATGAATAATTGTTTTGTAAGCGATCAAGATATCAATATTTCAAATTTGAGACCAGCTTTTAATAGCTAAAGTTTCACTCTAAATTTGTAACTTATATGTCCTTGTAAAAAATGTATGGTTTTTCAAGAAATACACGGTGAGTGAATCTCTCTTTTCTCTCGCAGTTATCGAGTTTACATACTTCGAAATTTGAAAATGTTACGTGTTGTTCACTGAATTTTATCCTTGATCTCAATCAGTGACAAATAAGTAAATTGATATATTTCCCAGTTTTCCTGTGAAAAGCGCTCAAAGTATTGCCTTTAGATAGGCTTTTGAGTGTGAGGCGAAGTTTTCGTTTCTGGGTGTGAGGAGGTTAAAAAGCAGTAATTTTTAAATTCTGTAGTTACAAACGTTCCCTGGATTATGAAACATTACTTTGATGGTATATTGAGAAGAATCAATAAACGCAGTAAAATTTTTTCTATCAAGAGCTTATATCTGTATCTGTCAAAATGCACAGCCGCCCATTAATGATTTAAACAGTGTGTAAAATATATTAAAACCTTTCATTTCAAGCACCTTTTATGCATCATATAAATCATGAACGTATTCGTACTTTAGAACGAATATCTTCAAGAAATAAATGTATTTCTGGTGACGGGGATCATTGGCGATATCGATTATGATGCCTGAGTTCATATGAAATCTTTTTTCGGTTTTATTCTTGTGGCAAACCTGTCGAGACAGGAGATTTAAAATAACTAAGAGTGCGGCTTGGTAGAGATCATATTCCAAGATTAAATATCCCATATCTATTTATTTTTTATAATTTTCACTTGATTGCATTTGGTGGAGTACGTAATTCTACGCATTTTGGTATTTTATTTCATTTGAACATGTTGTTAATCTTTTTTTGGAACATATATAAAAAAACTTATCTGTCGAAATTGTTTTAATTATTACGTAATTTCGAACGCTTACGCGTTTTTCAGTCTTGAACAATAAAATTATTCCTCTCCCCATATTGCCGCAAGTTAGAATATCGCTGAATGGGCCCAATAACGCAGAATTTTATGTTAAAAAAAACTTTCGCCGATATTGGGCCTCCTCCCGTATAAAATAATGTTTATCATTTTTTTTGCGACTACAAGCCCCTTAACAAATCACTATTCTTAGTGAAGCTGTGCGCGCCATCTTCAATAGCAAGGTTTCATAAAAATAGGGTAGTCACCATTTTCAGTTGGCGGTTATTTGATTGACAGCAAGTTCCCATTTCGCAGGAAAATAAAGTACATTCTGAATATACGTATGGTTTTGATTGGGTCAGTTCATGTGGTAATAATTTCTGAATTTTGAAAAGAATGAGGAATAATTAAATCTTGCGAAACGTGGTGTACTTCTACTCTGCATTCTTTGTAATTAGCAAGAGTATTCATAACATCATTATCTAGTTATTTTCGAGTCTGAACTTTCTCTTTCCGAAGCTTATACATCATTAAAATATTAGTCTTTCATCTTGACCTTCAAAATTTTTTTTTCATCAAATCATGCATTATAAATTACTTCAAAAATGATTTTTTCATAATTCTTACCCGGAGAAAACTCTTTATGCAAATTTCAAAATGTAAAATCGAAATAGTTGTCTATTTTTCATTTCTTTAAACAATAATAATGGAAAGAAAACTATGAAAATTATTATACAAGACTTATTATGTGATGGAAATAGAATTTTCTTGTCCCTATATTTAAAATTTCCTTTAATTTATAAGTATACATGTATTAAATATAACTTCACATAAATTATGTATAGGGTGAGCAGTGCCCACTGGGCACCGGGAAGCCAAATGGCCGAACTAAAAGTTTCCCTGAGTGTTCTTTGACTTTCGGGGGCTATCGTAACCAAATAAAATGATCCCAATAATAAAAAAAGTTGAGCCCCCCGGTGGTCAGAAAATTACTCTAGAAAAATGTTTTATCTGTTTTCAAAAAGAACATTTATATTGATTTTTTCAATTTAAACGGTAAGAGCGTGACCGCAATGAAATTAAACAGAAAAGGTAATCGTGATTAATTTTGAAAAATTTTTATTTGGTAATTTAAGGGATAAATTTCACGATAATAATTGATAAGCAGAAAAATGAAACAGCTACGTAATATTTACGACGACCATCTGATTTTTAGATCCAGAACAAATAACACCAGAATGAATGGTTAACGGAGTTAACCTAAGTCAACTTTCTTCTAAAAAATTTCTGTAAAAAAAATTTCTAGGTAATTTCAAATCAGAAAATATGATTTTGATGAACAGTGTATAAAATTTTTTTCGTAGGGTGTTTATGACCAAAATGACCATTACTATTCTGAAAAAGGCAAAATTCAAATTTTGATTTTTCAAATCAAGCTCAGGCGCGCCCTCCTTGTTGGAATTCAAAAAATATATTAAGGGGGTTAGACAAATGCAGACTGGACATTATAAAAACATACATGAGGAAGATTTATTTTTGATCTCGCGATTCCATCAGACAGTTTAGTACCACTCCCACCAACCATCAGGTTAACCGCGGTTAAACACGAGTTCCTCAGCTTTTTTCAAATAAACAAGGATCCTAGAGCTTATATCGGAAAGTTTTGAGATTTGGTTAAAATCAGGAAAATTGTCTGAATTTCAGTGAATCGGTTCTGTTTTTTTCGATTTTTTGACGTTTTGACAAAAGGCTTTTTCTGTGGAAATGCGAGAAACGTCATTTTCGGAATGTAACAAGCCCAAGCGGTGGTGAACATCGAATCGTCGTACTTTTTTGAATTTCCGCCAGATTGGCTGTAAATCGATGAAAAAGTGCGCGAAATCGACACAGCGGCAACACAGCGGATTCTAGAAAAAGATTAAATTTTTTCATCAAAATTATTTTTTGATATCCAGCACCGTTTTTGTTCGAAATCAGACCATAGTTGCTAATATCGTTTCCAGCAAACCGTATCCAAGGAATCTTTTGGTGGCATTTAAATTTTCTAATTCTTACTTTCATATTCAAAATTGTCGATTTCGCGCACTTTTAGGTCGATTTACAGCCAATCAGGCGAAAACTCAAAAAAAATACGACCGATTCGATGTTCACCACCCTTTGGGCTTGTTACATTCCAAAAAAGACGTTTCTTGCATTTCCACAGAAAAAGCCTTTTATCAAAACGGCGAAAAACAGCCTTTTTCGGCATATTCAACCAGATTGCTGACCCCTGAGGCAAAAATCGGAGAAAAACAGAACCGATTCACTAAAATTCAGACAATTTTCCGGATCTACAATCTCAAACTTTCCGATATAAGCTCTAGGATCCTTGTTTTCAAAAAAATGAGGTACTCGTGTTTAACCGCGGTTAACCAGATGGTTCGTGAGAGTAGTACTTAACTGTCCAATGGAATCGCGAGATTGAAGATAGATCTCCTAATGTATGTTTCAAAAATGTCCAGTCTGCATGTGATCTAACCGTACGAAGCCTCTGAAATCCCAAAAATCACTAACACCACCCCCTTAATACCGATCTGGCCAATTGTCTGAATATTGCTTTATCGCAATGCCAAATAATTTCTTTGAGAACCCATAACGCAATACATTTTTCCCCAACAAAAAAAAACAGTATGCGTAAGTGATTTTAGCACTAGAATTTTATTTTATAAATAAATTTAGTCGAAAGCAACCCGGCTAAGTGAACAGGGTGAGTCTTTTCGATTTCATAGTCTTCCGTGGTTTGGTTTAAGCTCAAAAAGTTGAACTGAACACGCGATATTAGTTATAATAAAAAAACAGTAGTTCGGTTGATGCTAGTTAACCGGTTGGTTATGGCAGATAACATTGTCACGTGAATGTTTGTAAACGGTCAAGGTTCTTAACCTCCGCGATATGTAACTGAATTGTTTCTCTTATTAGCCAATTAAGAGTTATAGGTGTTTAAAAAGCAAAATATTAGATTTGGAGACTCTACGACCTCTTTAATCAGAATTTGAATTTGAAATATGAGTTTTTCAGTTTCGGACTCCTTAATATTTTAGAAAACTCATGGTTTGAGTATGTGAATTACTTTTCTATGTATTTACGATAAAATTTCGAGCAAACCGCAAATGCAAAAAATCTTTGAAATTTCTAACCAAAAAATTTGCTCACGAAATACACTAATCCTTATCTTAAGTTTACCGTTTTAGATATGCAAGCTATAATGAACCATAATTATGCCTTGTAAAGCACCCGAAAATCTTTGTCAAAGAAAAGGATCCTCATAATTATTACGTTTTACATCGTTTGGAATAAACAGCAATTCAAATTTTTGTTTTTTTTCTTATTTTTTCATGATTTTAATTTGTTGGACAACTTAGCCCTTCCCATAGAATATTTTTAAAGATATCTTTACGGTCGTTCCAGTCATAAACAAGTTTGAAATTTGGATAATTTTTAACTTAATTACAATTTCTGATTTAAAATTACCGAAAAATGGTTATGCGAATTTCCTATTTGTTCATTACATTTTCAGCACCTGGTTTAGACGGAAATATAATAAAAATTTTTGGGTTTTTTATTTAGCACGATTTATCGATTTTGATCGTTTACCGGGTTACATACCCCCTCATTTCTTCTTTTTTCATGTATATCAAAAGGCCAAAAAAATTAACACCCCAAGAATTAATGGCGAAATATCTCATCCAGGCCGATCCAAATCGAAAATGTCTTTCATAATTTAAGTTGGAAATTCTGAAGAAACACAGTCGATGTTTCATAGACTATTTGAATAAATTTTTAACTTGCGTTTTTGACAAAATTCAGTTTTAAAATTCGGGAAAACCTTAATTCCAGACGAACACTTTTCTATGCATAAGATTTTATAAGACATTTTATAAGACATTTTCCGTTTAAACTTTGGAGAGGTTGTAAAGGCAGTTCATATGGATTACAGACCCTTAGAGGACATATCCTTAATATTTGAAAAATGCGGAATCTGAACATTTGATTGGTTGAACCCTTCCAAATCTGACCAATAAAATCGGTCTATTCCGCAATCCAGGTTTTTAATTTGGTGCTAGTACCCCGCGTTGTTTGTATCATTCAAATATTCTGGATCTGTTCTCTGAGGGTCTGTGAAGGGGCGTGGACTTAATTTCACATTTTTTATCTCAGCGTGACTTGTTCAGTTAAATTAAATATAACAAATGTTAATAAATCTCAAAATTGTCTAAAATCGTAAAAAAGTGTCTAAAATTATGAATTAGGTTTTGCTCTTGCGGTCATCAGAACAGGTAGTAATTTGGCCATAGTTTGTCATACCGTTTCCAGAAACATTATACTTTAGATTTATGTGGTGCTAATTAAAAGTTCACACGATGACCTTTAGCTCAGAAAAAATTTATCCTGACGTAACCGTGTTGCCTGTCATTCTAATAGCAAATGACCTGGTTAATATTTTTCAAAGCGGTTTTATTATTGCTAAACGAATTTTGCCGACCTTGAAAATGTCAAAAATGTTTTTATTCTCCTGCAGATAAAGTTTAAAAACGTACTTGGTTCAATATTATTTCAAGATTCTATTATTAACGGATAAGTTAATGGATAAATTTGCCGTTATTATTACTATCGGTTTTTTCTTCTTCAGATAGCTTATCTCAAATTTTCTTTTGTTAATTTGGACATTAGAAGATTCAGTTTTAATTTTTCTACAAAATGAGACCTTGGATATTCTGCAAAGTTTTCAATTTTTTTGCCAAAACACATTTTTTGATATTGTATGCTGCAAATCGATATCAAAAAATTAAATGCAACAAACTCAGTCTTCTACTAGAAATGAATCAAATGATATCGATTACGATGCCCGAGTTCCTATAACCTCTTATTTTGATTCATTCTGGTGCAAAACCATTTTGAGAAACAAATCGCATAATGATAAAATAATTGTTGATAATATTGAATTTAACTAAAAAACACCTTCTAATTAAGCACACGATCTGGCCAATGGTATACTAATAAAGCAGAGTAGGCTATGATTTACATCAAATATTATCGAAAATAATGTAACATCACACGATTCTTGTCCCGAAATAGTTGTCACAAGAATAAAAAAATATTGTGTATGAACTTGGGCATCGTAATCAATACTGCTTTTGGAGATTACCCCAATTACTTGATCTAAAAAAAAATAAGAAAACAAAAATTTGAGAAAATTTTTCTTCTTCTATTTTTTTTCACATCATAAAGCTGCGGGTACAGTTTTGCGAATGAGTCCTTATTCCGGATATAGCTTATCAAAAAATACTTGGATTTGTTTTTGCTCTTTTCACATAATTTTAAGCATGCTTAAGGGGGTAGCAGCGATAACATGTACATTTGTCATTTTTTGTCGATTTTTTTTAAAAATATTATGAAAATTTTTCGCAAATCAAGTCCAAAACTTTTTATTGATGCTTTTTTCAAATCTTCTTTAAACATCAGGCCGAATCAGTCGTGTTATTTTTTGATATTTATTTGATTTCCGTATTTCAACCAATGGAAGGGTCAATCGAATATCGTTTTGAACTACTGATGAAATTAACAACACTTGCTTGTGACACCGGTTTGTGTCATTTGAACGCAATTTATAAAAATTTTATAATCCTCAAAAAACCTCTATAATTTGAGTGTTATAGGCTAATTTTATTTTGAAAGTCAGTACATTTTTCAATATTTAATCGCAATTAAAGGTCTATTTTTTCCTAAAAAGCTGTTTTTACCCATTTTTCATGGAAAAAAACTTTCATATTGAGAAAATTTTTCCATGTGGATAATTATTCTCCCACTAATTAGTGCATGACACCCGAAAATGTCTGAAGTTTATAAATATTGCTTTCAAAAAAAAATTTCACATCGGGTCAAGTTGGAAATGAAGTCATAATGAAAAGTGGTTTTTGATATTTTAACAGATACTTAAGTATGTAAAAAATTTAAAAATATAAACTTTTGCAAGAATGAACACTTTCATTTTAGATAAAAAATAATATTAAAATTTTTCATATTTTTCTTTCTTTCATAAATCACTCCGAAAAAATGTACCAATCTGCCACATCGCTGGTACCCCCTTAATAACGGCTCTGTGCTCACACGGGTTAAACAACACAAAACCATTTTTGAAATTGCAGATCGAAATTATTTGGATCGAAATTATTCTAGAATTCGTTTCGGAAATTCTAAGTCCAATGATAGTTTTGTTAGGCCTACCCTATTAAAGGTTAGTTGTCGATGTTCAAAATTGGCAACAACAGACTCCAAAGTGCACAAAAATTTCATTATGAATAAAACGAATATATTTTATTCTAAATATTAAAAAATTTGTGCAGGTGACGTAGATAGTGGCTTCTTTTCCAAATAATCATCTTGGGATAATAGTTACCTTTAAAACTTACAAATTATGTTCAATCAACTCGAGTGATAAAAAGTAGTTGCAGGGTGCAATATAATTATTTATAACCCCAAGCGCATATTTATCTGAATGAAGATAGTGGTTGAAATAACAAATTCGAAAGTGAATATTTATCCGACGAGTTTTGACTGTTTTCAAAAAAATCCACTGAGCTGCTTCTGCATTTTATAATATATAAACTTTCAAATATTCGAGATAGGAGTGTGCGATTCTGGGAATTTTGCATGTTTGTTCTCCATTTTTATTCATCGGGTAAACTGCGTAGATGCCAAAAAAATCTGAAATTTGTTTCGGAATACAATTTTTAAAGGGGTGTTTCGGCTAAAGTAGGGCTCATGAAAACAATGAAAGTTTGGCCGATTACATGCATCTTACTACTCGTTTTATTTCTATACAAAATTTTTGATAGCTTCAAAAATATTTCGTATCAAATGAGTTAAAATTTTTTTGATTTCTGGAAATTTGAAACACAATTAAAAAAAAACGAGATCGGAATTTGGACAAAACCATTTTTAGCGATCTGCACGGACTCTTCAGCTTCACATTCATGTGATTTTCGAATGTGTGACTGTCAAATCCAGAGATGAGATCCATTCTGATTGAAACGTTCAAAATAGGATAAAAATAGTCTTTTTGATAATTCTGAAGGTAACAAGGTTTTTTAGAATGCTCTTTGAAGAGTTGCCCACGTGCTGTTCGGTTAATTTATGTCATTATAAATGAATTTCCTCCCTGCGTTTTCATGGAATATAACAATGTGTATGATAATAATTTATGCCTCATAAATTTTTGTTCAAAATTATCTTAGGGGAGTGATATTTGATCGAACAATATGTACTTTTTCGGTAATTGGCCATTGAAAACCCCGATTTTTAGTTTTTACTGACGACGACCTCCTTAATTGGTTTAATATTTTACAGTTTTTGTATACGGATAAAAGGCAAGGGTCTTTTTTATTGTTATTAAGGGGGGTGGTTGAAGCAAATTAGATATTTTTGAATCGGCTTTCCGGAATAACTAAGAATGCGAAAATGTTCATTCGACAATAGATCGCGATTCGCGAGAAAAAAGTTAAATTAGTCACTCTGAGAAAAAAAAAAAAAATTCAACCGCACAAACGAGCTCTACGGGCACAAGAAAAGTTCCAAAATCAATTCTTAAAAAGTTATGTTTGGCTTCGTCTATTAGCCGATTCTCATGATTTTTTTTCAATAACCTTTTTTTCATTATTTTAAAACTCTCAAGGGCGAATTTGAATTCCAGCTAAAACTCGAAATATGAATTTTTTGGTCATTTTCGAAAAAATTTCCGAAAAAAAAGTGCTTCAATCAAAATATATCGTCTTGACGTAAGCCAACTTTCTCGTCTGTGTTTCACTGGCTTTCTTTTGAGCCTAATTTCGAAAAAAATTGAAGCACTTTTTTTCCGGATTTTTTTTGAAAATGCCCAAAAACATCATATTTCGAGTTTTAGCTGGAAATTCCAAATTCGCCCTTGAGAGTCTTTAAATAATGAAAATAAAAGATTATTGAAAAAAAATCAGGAGAATCGGTTAATGGACGAAGCCAAACATAACTTTTTAAGAATTGATTTTAGTACTTTTCTAGTGCATATAGAGCTCATTTGTGCGATCGAGATTTTTTTTGGTTTTCTTAGAATGACCCACTGAACTCTTTTCTCTAAATCAATCGCAAATGAACCTTTTCCCATAGTTTGTCTTAGGAGAGCCGATTCAAAAATATATAATTTGCCTGGACCCCCCCTTAACCGGCGTTACTTTCGTCTCGAACATAAAACGGGTTGTTTCTCCCTTTTTTATTACAGTATTTTCTGCATCTTAGTCGTTCTTGACGTCTTAGTCGTGGCCTTCTTCATTATCGTTAGAGTTTGAAGTGTTTTCTTTTAAATTTCGACTTCTACTGAAAGTAAAATGTCAATAAAATAAAAAACTATAAACCTCTATCTAAAATAAATATCAAACTTAAGTTATTTTTTTTTCTCTTTTATGAAATTTTTTTATATTATAATAAATTAATCCACTGATACTGTTTTCAACAAAAAAATAATAATTAACCATTCGTAAATTCTCTTGTGTCAAATTTACACGGAGAATTTACCTGTTCAACAAAAATAGAAATAAAATATTAAACAAGAAAAAAAGTGCATGATTTTTGCACCAAGTTAAAAGACAGAGCAAACTATTCGTATTTTTTGCAGAAAAGTAGGCGAAAACAACATTTTTCTATTTTCTACAGAACTAAGTTCACAACAGAAATAAAGATAGGTAGTTATACATTAATTAAACATTAAGTTTTAATTTCGATTTTCATTGGTAGTTTAACATTTCGGTTTCGAAGTTTGCGTAGACCTGAAAATATATTATGAGTACGCAATAGAAAAACATTTTATTGCTAATAAGTGGGTGATACATTGAAACCCATCAATCACGTAGAAAAGTAAAAAATAAGATGATCTCGGGTCAGGAATCTAGTGTGGGTTTCAAGTCCTAGAATTAACTGAGATCCGACGCACTCATAATTAGAAAATCTTGTTGATACAAAAAATTATTTTTTGCATTTTTATAGAAACGTTTTCCATTTTTGTAGGAGACAGAAAAAATTGTTTGTAAGTATTTGTCGCCAGAATTTGAGCCTGGCATTTCCGGACTTCTGCCCAATTTTGGTCCTAAATTAAACTATTTCCAAAAAAAAAGAAATCTGGAATTCTGGAAGATAAAGATAATGATGCTCGAGTTCATATAATTTTTTTAAATCTGGTGGTGAACTATTTTGGGACAAGAATCGCGTCAGTTTACGGTAAATTTGATAAAACTAAATTTAGTTCACAGCCCCTCCTGATTTATTTATATTTAATTGGCAAAATTGCGTACGTAGGTGCTAAATAAGTGAGTGAATTTTGTCAGATATTGAATATTATCAACATTTACGTACTCATCACGTGATTTGTGTCCCGAAATGGCTTTCTCACCAAAATAAACCGAAAAAAGATTTTATATGAACTCGGGCATTGTACTCGATATATCGCAGTACAGAATCTGTACTACAGATCTTCAATATTTGCAAAATACGTTGCGTGATCCTTGCATCCAATCAACAACTCGAATTTGAAATTAAACAAATACAATCGGCTTCAATTTTGGCGTCCAGTCAATCATATTCTTGCATTTCGCATTTTTGAAAAAAATGTAAAGTAAAACTACCCTCTTTAAGTTGGGAAATGACGTTATTTATTTAAAAGTTAAGTTTGATCTTTTTTTTATGCAATTCCACAAAGCATACAAATTGATTATTATTAACCATACGGGAACCATAAGTAATCAATTAATCAACGTTATGGACCATAACTAATGGTATTTAAATTTCGAGTTCATACTTAAAACACTGTTACATGTAAGTAAGTCTGGAAATTTGTTATTAATAATTATTGTTTTGCTAAGTTTGAGTGTAAAACGTGTCCAAATTATCTATATAATCATTAGCAGATTTTTCATTCGGTGCTAGAAATTCGAAGCAAACTCAATAAAATTTGAATTAATTGTTTTTCAGTGATTTAGCTCATATTTTCTCTCAATGTCCACAAGAAAAAACACATAAAAAAATTGCATTAACCCTTGGAAGCTCCAAATTGTTTTATTCGTTAATTCGGCAGAGGCTCCTGCACCACTAAAGTGGCGACTTTTAGCTTCATTACGTATTAACTACATTTTATAAAAAGCCGTGAATGATCTTAATTTTGTAAGTATAGTCCAACTTAACGAGGTAATCAATTAGATTTAATTTTTATCTAAATCGGCCCGAAACTAAGCTGCAAAATTGGCTTTGATCATTACTTCTCATTGAAAACAGGAATATTTTCAAAAACATTTCTTTCAATATTCCGCACTCATTAAGACCTTGGCTTTCACAATTTTTTTTGATTTTCAATATTCTTTCCCGTTTTCTATAAAATAGACGATTAGCAGCGCGAGTGATCAAAATAAAGTTATAAAAACAACGTTGTTATAATTTACACCGCTAAGACTTCGAAATATTATCTTGACGTAAGCCAACTTTCTGATCAGTGTTGCCGTACTTTCATTTGAACCTACTTTCGAAAAAAATCGAAGCATATTTTTTTCCGAATTTTTCTCAAAAATTGAAAAATCATTCACGAAAAAATAAATAGAGTTCCGATGGTGGAAATTTTTTTTGAAAGATACTCAAAAGACCTTCCTAAAAACTCAGTTCCTCAGATTTTATCTATCGTTTAAAACTGTTTGATCAGCACGCATTTTAGAGTTTTTTGAGAGAAATTCTCTAAAAAAAGTAAGATAAATAATTTTTGAACGAGAAGTCCTAGAAAATTTTAACTGCCATTTTTGAATTTCTCGTGGCAAACTCTATGTTGGGTTTGATCAGAAAATTTCCAGGACTTTTTTTTCATCCGATTTCAGCGGATTCAAAATTTTCAGCACCACTAAGTGGTGCTGAGCTCAAGGGTTAAGAAAAAATGTTTTCTTCAAAAGAAATCCCAAAATTATTTTTCGAACTATACAGGGGGAATAACCTATATTCACCGGCCCAATTTCACTCAGAAAAACTACGCTATTTCACGATTTTTACCCTATTTTTAAATTTTAGTTTGATAGAATACTTAATTCTACAGGTTTTTCTGATTCACTTCATTTGAAAATATTGTGAAACTTTATATTAAATTGAAAACTATTCAATTATAATTTCATATCGACCGCCTACGCGTTCGGTTTTTATCGAAAAAATATATTTCTGTCCCTATATAGCCGAAAGTGCCAAATATCGCAAATTACTTTTTTTGGCTGCGTTTGAGTGTTGTAGGTGTCCAAATTATTTTTCATATAATTAGCATGTTTGGAATCTGCAGCTGGAAATGCTATCGCGAGGCCATCTGAGCCATTGCGCTTCGAGTCTCTCCAAGTTTTATCATATTTAGTTTTTCTTTATATTTTCGATATCGAACACTTCTTCAATATATTTTGCCACAAGAAAACATAAAATAACAATCAGGATAACCGCTGAAATATCAATGTGATCACAGCTTTACATTTTATACTTTCAGAAAAATGATTTTAATTTTACCACAGCAAAATGTTTACTTCTAAAATGTTTTTACAACATGTTGAAATTATACCGTTTGAAAATATTGCCTTTAGTAAAAAAAATTCATTAATTGTCTGCTACTTCTTTAAAATGAATTTGTTTTTGTTATTAAAATTTAAAAAATGAGATTTTTTATTTTTCCGAAACAAAATTGTAAAAAATATTTCAAGCTTTAATATGGGCAATTTCAAAAACTTTTCATTTTGAAGTAGTAAGCTGATAAATTTTTAATTTTTCTTGTACTGCACGAAATATTTTTTCCAAGAGAAATTTTGTCGTTCCTTCTTGACCCTAGTCCAATAATTTTTTTTTATGATTTGAGCTTAGCAGAGTATCATAACCCCACCTGCACGAGATGTCCTAACGAGATGTCACCAAAATTCTTGAAATTAAAAATAAGGCGAAACTATCGGGGGTCTGTTTCGATATCCGCGGCCAAAATGAACTTCCCAAAAATATTTTGGTCTCTGTGTTCTGAAACACGCTCGTGCAGGTGGGAATAAGTGATTATTTTTCTGCAAAAGTCTCAGATTATTATTTTGCTTTTCGTGGCATTGACCGACGAAAAATGACTGTTTCGCCCGAACAAAGTTTTAAAAAATTAATATGGCAACATGCATAAACACAACCAGATCAATATAAAAATTAAAGAATTTTTTTTGACCAACGGTACTAAAATATTAGAAAACGTGAGCATACTATTTGAGATTATGTGACCAATTTTAAATGAGAAAACAGCCAGGTAATAATTCACTTTCTGGTCATAATCATCAATATACACATCATCATATACATGTGAACAACATATTTCCGACCAGAGATTATTTTTGTTTAAATAAATTTGCTGAGGTACCCAACCCGACGGCAACGTTTTGATATTCGCAATAACCAATTTTTTTTAAAATGACCTTGTTTTTATTTGAATAAATATTGTTAATTCTATTTTTGTCTGCGTCAAACGTGAGGTCGAGACCAAAAGTGATTTTTTACTGAAACCGATAAAGTGGCTTCAGAAGACTGATCGATCAAAATTCATATTCCAGACTAAGAACTTTCTGAAAAATCAATTTTGTCTCGACGTCACTTGAAACTCACGCGGTACGTTACACTTAATTAAAATTAATAAAAAATTTGAAAAAATAAAGATGGTAACGTTTTTATTGACGCATCTTGTAGCATATTTTTGCTCAGTGACTGGTACATCAGATAAAGACCGGAACAATTCTTTGTATGGAAAGAAGCAGTCAATTGTTATATTTTGTTCATAAAAAACAACTCTGCAGACCATGGAAGGGCATCCGCGTATATTTGCTGATCGAATCGGATCGAAAATTTCGGGCCTCGAAATTTTGCTGATCCGATCGGAAAACCATAAAATTCAGAAGGAGAAAATTTTAAGACCAAAAAAATTGGAGTAAGCCGGCCAGAGTGAAATGCTCGCATAGCATTCTGTACCAAGATGATGCAATAAAAACGGTGCTTATTTATTGACCTTAAAAATATATTTTTCAAATCGTAAATAAACTGGCTTCTTGGAGAAAGTAAAAAAAAATTTATAAAGTTTAACCTAATTAAGAAAAGGGTATTTAGAATAAATTATTAATTTTATACAATTTAGACAAAAAAACGGTGGTTATAAAACCCTGATCACACCTTCTGTGAAATAATCCCGGCCGACTACTAACCTACGTTTGCCTAATTAGGGCCGGATAATTTACAAAAGTGTGAATAAGGATAATTAGGTAGAAGGCAAAAATTCACCAAGCTCAGATTTCAATATTGATTTTGGAAACACTTTAGAGTTTCTGTGTTGAACTAGACCCAGAAAAAATTTGGAAAAAAAACTATGTTGCTTAGAAAAGAAACATTAGGATTATTTAATAAACTATTTTATTTACATTATAATACAAGTAAAATAACAGATGCGAAAATCAAGAATGAAATTGAGTTTTTCCCTGACTTAACTGCCAATTTTAAAAAATTTGCAGTGAAAAGTCAAAGTATTCTCACTATCATTCTGGGTAAAGAGTTTTTTTGTTAATAATGCATAAATAAGTTTGGAAGAGGGTGGGGCTAAAAAAAGAATAAAAAAATGTTTAGTAAAAATTATGAAAAATTGTGAGTAAAAAATTTGTTTTTTTGTGAATATTTTTATAAAATAATTGTTATAAGATTTTTAATTTCAATCTTTTTTAGGGATTTTTAAAAAAAATTATATATAATTTATTTTAATATGAACTAATTATCTTCATTTTTCAGTTTTAATTTTCTTGAATGAGAATCAAAAAGTCTCACTGAAAGAATAAAAGAGATTTATTCTTTAAATATACCTGATTTCTGCTCTAGTGCCCTGCTATTTGTTTTAATTTTATAAATNATTTTATCTATCGTCTAAACTGTTTGATCAGCACGCATTTTAGAGTTTTTTGAGAGAAATTCTCTAAAAAAGTAAGATAAAATAATTTTTGAACGAGAAGTCCTAGAAAATTTTAACTGCCATTTTTGAATTCCTCGTGGCAAACTCTATGTTGGGTTTGATCAGAAAATTTCCAGGACTTTTTTTTCATCTGATTTCAGCGGATTCAAAATTTTCACCACCACTAAAGTGGTGCTGACCTTCCAAGGGTTAAGAAAATGTTTTCTTCAAAGAAATCCCAAAATTATTTTTCGAACTATACAGGGGGAATAACCTATATCACCGGCCCAATTTCACTCAGAAAAACCTACGCTATTTCACGATTTTTACCCTATTTTTTAAATTTTAGTTTGATAGAATACTTAATTCTACAGGTTTTTCTGATTCACTTCATTTGAAAATATTGTGAAACTCCTTATTAAATTGAAAACTATTCTAATTATAATTTCATATCGACCGCCTACGCGGTTCGGTTTTACCGAAAATATATTTCTGTCCTTATATCCTTTTCCCAACGGAACTCCATCTCAAAAACGTTTACTATCTTTATATCGCGTGTTCGAATCCCACTAATATTGTCTGAGTGATTGTTTTGAGTTTGATTATAGGCAAGGGTCTTGATAATTGGACCGCTAAATTTTATCGGTCTGTAATCACTCAAGCAATCACTAAGATAATCACTTAGACAACATCAGTGGGATTCGAACACGCGCTATAGAGATAATAAACGTTTTTGAGATGGAGTTCCGTTGGGAAAAGGATATAGCCGAAAGTGCCAAATATCGCAAATTACTTTTTTTGGCTGCGTTTGAGTGTTGTAGGTGTCCAAATTATTTTTCATATAATTAGCATGTTGGGAATCTGCAGCTGGAAANGTTGAAACTTTAAATCGGATTACTTCAAGATCAAATAAAAAATTGCATAAAAAACTCCAATTTAAAAAATTCGCGATTGTTGCGCAACACTTATTTTAGAGTTGCACCAAATGCACATATATAATTACATCATATGCACATCCGGTGCACATGCTTACGCCATAAAAATTTCAGGTACCGGAAGTTACACCATAAAATTTTCATGTACCGGAAGTTACACCATAACAAATTTCAAGTACCGGAAGTTGCACCAAACGGAAGTTCCGGCACCGGAAGTACCGGTACCGCGTTACTTCTATGACTCCGCTACTATACTACTCACTTCATTTGAAAATATTGTGAAACTCCTTATTAAATTGAAAACTATTCAATTATAATTTCATATCGACCGCCTACGCGGTTCGGTTTTATCGAAAATATATTTCTGTCCCTATATAGCCGAAAGTGCCAAATATCGCAAATTACTTTTTTTGGCTGCGTTTGAGTGTTGTAGGTGTCCAAATTATTTTTCATATAATTAGCATGTTGGGAATCTGCAGCTGGAAATGCTATCGCGAGGGCCATCTGAGCCATTGCGCTTCGAGTCTCTCCAAGTTTTATCATATTTAGTTTTTCTTTATATTTTCGATATCGAACACTTTCTTCAATATATTTTGCCACAAGAAAACATAAAATAACAATCAGGATAACCGCTGAAATATCAATGTGATCACAGCTTTACATTTTATACTTTCAGAAAAATGATCTTTAATTTTACCACAGCAAAATGTTTACTTCTAAAATGTTTTTACAACATGTTGAAATTATACCGTTTGAAAATATTGCCTTTAGTAAAAAAAAATCATTAATCTGTCTGCTACTTCTTTAAAATGAATTTGTTTTTGTTAATAAATTTCAAAAAATGAGATTTTTTATTTTTCCGAACAAAATTGTAAAAAATATTTCAAGCTTTAATATGGGCAATTTCAAAAACTTTTTTTTCATTTTGAAGAAGTAGCTGATAAATTTTTAATTTTTCTTGTACTGCACGAAATATTTTTCCAAGAGAAATTTTGTCGTTCCTTCTTGACCCTAGTCCCAATAATTTTTTTTTTATGATTTGAGCTTAGCAGAGTATCAGAACCCCACCTGCACGAGATGTCCTAACGAGATGTCACCAAAATGAGACTTCCCCAAAATATTTTTGGTCTCTGTGTTCTGAAACACGCTCGTGCAGGTGGGGGATAAAGTGATTATTTTTCTGCAAAAGTCTCAGATTATTATTTTGCTTTTCGTGCATTGACCGACGAAAAATGACTGTTTTCGCCCGAACAAAGTTTTTAAAATTAATATGGCAACATGCATAAACACAACCAGATCAATATAAAAATACTATTGAGAATTATGTGACCACATTTTAATGAGAAAACAGCCAGGTAATAAATTCACTTTCTGGTCATAATCATCATATACACATCATCATATACATGTAAACAACATATTTCCGACCAGAGATTATTTTTTGTTAAAATTAATTTTGCTGAGGTACCCAACCCGACGGGCAACGTTTTGATATTCGCATAACCAATTTTTTTTAAATGACCCGTTTTTATTTGAATAATATTGTTAATTCTATTTTTTTGTCTACCGCCTGAGTTCAAGTGAGGTCGAGACCAAAAGTGATTTTTTACTGAAACCGATAAAGTGGCTTTCAGAGACTGATCGGATCAAAATTCATATTCCAGACTAAGAACTTTCTGAAAAATCAATTTTGGTCTCGACGTCACTTGAAACTCACGCGGTACGTTACACGTTAATTAAAATTAATGAAAATTTTGAAAAAATAAAGATGGTAACGTTTTTATTGACGCATCTTGTAGCATATTTTTGCTCAGTGACTGGTACATCAGATAAAGACCGAACAATTCTTTGTATGGAAAGAAGCAGTCAATTTTTATATTTTGTTAATAAAAAACAACTCTGCAGACCATGGAAGGGCATCCGCGTATATTTTGCTGATCGAATCGGATCGAAAATTTCGGGCCTCGAAATTTTTTCTGATCCGATCGGAAAACCATAAAAATTCAGAAGTTGAGAAAATTTTAAGACAAAAATTGGAGTAAGCCGGCCAGAGTGAAATGCTCGCATAGCATTCTGTACAAGATGTGCCAATAAAAACGGTGCTTATTTTTGACCTTAAAAATATATTTTTCAAATCGTAAATAAACTGGCTTCTTGTGGAAAGTAAAAAAAATTTTATAAAGTTGAACCTAATTATAGAAAAGAGTATTTAGAATAAATTATTAATTTATACAATTTTAGACAAAAACGCGTATGTTATAAACCCCTATTCACACCTTTGTAAATATCCCGGCCCTACTACTTAAAAACACACTACGTTTCCTAATTAGGGCCGGGATATTTACAAAAGTGTGAATAAGGGATATTAGGTAGGAACGGCAAAAATTCACCAGCTCAGATTTCATTTGATTTTGAAACACTTTAAGTTTCTGTGTTGAACTAGACCCAGAAAAAATTTGGAAAAAACTATGTCCCGTTTTGCAAAAATCAGCTTTACTCAAAAAATTTTCGCCTATCATTTGACGTGAAATTATTATTAAATGTATTTTGTATATTCTAACCAAAAAGATAGGCGAAAACGAATTTGCGTTTTTAAACACTGTCCTGGTGAACTTTTGAAGGCTTAAAATTGTAATTTCTAAACCCTATTTTGACCACTAGATGACGCATAAAATATTCTCTTGGTCCAAGTCCTGAATATTTGATGTGAAACTTACCCAGTGCAACGCCACAAATATCTCCTCTCTCCATTTTTGACCATTTATTGTATTTTTCTCATCCTTAAATATCTCAGAGATGAGCAATAAAAAAGTACTTTCCCAGATTTTTATGAGCTATGAATAAAATCAGTATCTTGTATTGCTTACTCGTGGCTTCTCACTGCCATAAAAACTGCCATAAACATTCAACTGAAAACTCGTCTTTAAACAAGGCATGAAACTGAAACCGTAAAAAGAATTTTTGCAAAAATCAGCCAATTTTTGTATTTTTTGCTCTGGTGGATTTTTTAACACATATTATTTTTTAAGAATTCGCTTTTCAAATAATATTTGAAATTTTTTTATAATTTTACTATGATGAAAAAATTTTGAACAAAATCTTATCTTTAATTTCTCTCAAAAGATTTTTGAAAACTTTTTTCTAATTATCTGATTTTACCCAGAATATTTTTGAACAAATTTTGTATTCGAAAAATTCTATAATTGTCAAAATATTTCTGAAATTTTTTTATGATCACTTTACTGTTATCAAAAAATTGTTGATATCGTAAAAATTTATAATTTGATTTGGTTCAAAATATTTTAGAGCAAATCCTTATTTTAAAACATTTTATTTTTATAAAATTTCTTAACCTCCACCGAGATGTCCTACCCTCCTCTGTACAAGAGTGTTTCAGATCACACACATATTTTTACTGGCTTAAAACTCTATAAAAAGGAGACAAATATTAATTTTTTCTAATTTAAAACAGCAAGAGCGTGACCGCAACAAAATTTTGGTTTAAACAGAATAAATAATTTTCGAATAAGTTTGAAGACACAATTTTAGTAATTTGATGGGAAAATTCAACTATCGAAAATGCGTAGGCGGAAAAATGTTTATTTTGAAAAAAATTAATTCACTTTCAGCTTCCGGAAACTTTCAATTTGCCTTTCTTCGAAAAAATTCCATGGGCTACAATGTGTACTAAATGGAATTTCTTGCGCGCAATGTGCACCTGCTCAAAATCGTGCAATATTGTAATCAATTATTTGTTTCCAGTGCTATTTACTGCATAAAAAAAGTGCATTGCGAATAAGAAGTCTGATGAGAAATTTGTTGGAGTCACCAAAATTTTTGAAATTAAAAATAAGGGCACTATCGGGGGTCTGTTCCGATATTCCGCCGGCCAAAATGACACTTCCTCAAAATAATTTCAGATCCTGTTATCTAGGAAACAACGTTCGTGCAGGTGGGGGGTTAAGTAAAATTTATACTCAAGATTATTGCCTTTTCTATACTAATAAGATAAATTTATAGTATTTTTATAATGATGAAATATTTTCAAATTAGAGGATTCGTTCCGAAATATTTTGAAATAAATAAAATTGAATTTCAAAACTATTATCGATTTTTAAAATTACTTTTAAACTTATTTAATACGTCACCCACTACTCAATGAAAATAATTTTCGACTTTTTTTTTATTCCAAGAATACATATCCACTTAGGGTACTTGAAAATGATTTTAACAAATGAAAGTAGAAAGTGAAAACATGGTTTCTTCTGACGTGAAATATTATCTCAATGAGCACTCTTGATCGGCAAAGTAGTCACAATGTGGCCAAAATCTATATTTTGAAACATTTTCACGTTCAAATTAATCGGGTTAATTTAACAGGTGTGCTCAGAAATTTTAAACAACAACGTACTAAGCCGCCGTGATATATATTTCTATCTCTGAATAATCTGGTATTTGTCTATAATACCTATTTTAACCCGTGTATTTGGTCAGTACAGAGTGTTTATTTAGCGGCCAGTTCGTAAATCAACTTTCAGCCGCCCGTAAGTCTCTGCTCAGGCGGATTGACTCTAAACGATCTTTCGGCCCTATATAAAATGAGATCATCGTCGACCAAGGGAACGATCAAATTTTTTGCCAAAATTTATTTGTGCGTTTTTTTGCGAATAACGGTACTTAATAACATAACTTATTTTTGCAAACAAAACTCAAATCTCTTAAAAACGACAAAAAATAAAACTTTTCTCTCATATAGGTAAAGCCGAAAAACGATCACGTGATCGTAGAAATGAGAAAAAAGATATAATTCAAGATTTGTGAAATTATAAACATGAAACTTATTCACACAAGCTACGTATGTGAAATTGACCTCTGATGACGACAATTTGAAGATTGTTCTCAAAAAATTATTTTTTGGAAACAAACTGGTTAATTTCAGTACTTATTTTCTAAAAAAATTTCAAATTCTCTCGAAAAAATTATGAAAAAACGTTCTTGATAAATTATGCATTCAAGACGGTATGCGACTCCGATTTAACATTTTCTCGGTGAAATATACTGCAAACTAAGAGCTCATGAGAAAAACCAAAAAATGCTAATTTGTAGATCTATCCTTAATCTTACGAAAAAAAACATCACAAACTATTTTTGACCATCAAACCAATAGATACAGTATCGTAACAAGATGACTTTTTTCAAACTGCGAAATCTATCTCCTCCCAGACGGTATATCAAATTGAGCTCAAATTTTCACACGTCAGGTACCGGTAGTATGTCAATCTTTTCTCACGAGATTTTTCGATCCGGCGACTGAACAATTCTAGAACGCCAAATAACCGACGATTTTTCACAACTTCAGACTTCCAAATCTTTCTCCTCCAAGGATAAATTTGCAAAATGGCTCAAATTTTTTATCAACTATTTCTTAGACCATATGTAAGAGATTCTCAAGAGCTTTTTTTGAATTTACAGCTGAAACTTGAAATATGGTTTCTTTGGTCATTTTCGAAAAAAATTCCGAATATAAAGTTTTTTGGAAAGTAGGCTCAAAATAAAGCCAGTGAAACACTGATGAGAAAGTTGACTTACGTCAAGACGATATTTCGAAGTTTGAGTGGTCAAATTTAAGCAAACGTTATTTTTTAACTTCATTTTTTCAAAAATACTTGGAAAAAATCGAAAAAATGCGAAAAATTCGAAAATTTTTTTGATGATTGGGTTTGTACTACACTTAATTATCACCCTGTATCAATTTGAAGTATGTTTAATGCCTTTAAAGCCTTTATTTGATCAGAGTCGCATACCCCCTCACAGTATGTATTTAAAAGTGAAATTTAGCTACTCTGGAACCTTTAATATTGAATATGGGCTTAAACAAAAGTAATGTTGTTCAGTCTTTAGCGTCTTGAGTGCTCTTTTCGCTGATTAGACAAACAAATGACGCTCCACTTCAAGCTTAACCTCATAATTCGAATAACATAGATAATTTTTAGCTTCTGAACAAATTTTTAAATCATTAGCGAGATAATGTTTTGAATTTTCACACCGAAGATTTAATTGGGTATGTTTTTAAATAAAAAACGATAGATAATTGGCAATTTATTATCAGGCTCCACAAGGCCATACGGGCGGCTGAGCCATCTTTAACTGCGGTCCTACCTGAGTACATAATTTTGTTTTCCGCTTTTAAAAATTAAATCTTAAGGGGGTTGTCGACTCTGATTTAATAAAGGCCTTAGAGGCAATAAAAATGCTCCAAATTGATATGGGGTGATAATTAAGTGTACTAAGAAGCCAATCATCAATTTTTTTCGAAATTTTCGCAGGCCGTGTGCCTGCCAGGCTCAAGTTCACACTTAAACGCAGAGCTTCTATTTTGCCAAAGTTATCTGTAGACGCGTTTAATAAGGTCGATGACGAGCTTGAAATATTATTAACATTTTAATTATTTGGCGATCGATTTCAAGAAAGTGCATAGCCAGAAAAATCGTTATCGAACAAATTTCCGGCTTTAGAGTAATATTTTCCGGCGCATTATAAGTCAAAATGTTAAAGAGATGATGACCATAAACGTGCAAATATATTCATTTTACAAGCTAATTGCTCTCATCAAATTGCTATCAAAATGAGTAAACTTAGATTTTACGTTTAAAACGCTTTTTTGATTAACCTTTTGTTCAAAGAAATTTTGATCATTTGGACATTAAATGCGTTCTGAATTTGCTTGAAAAATTTTTCTCAGACTTTCCCAGGTCTAATTTTGCATCTTTACTGTGTCAATTTTTCACGATTTTAAGGAGAACACAAAAAACGTTCAAAATAATTTTACCCAGTTAACCACAGCTCACCGTCCCTAATTCAAATCAATATCAGGTTTTTAATTCGGTAAAATATTCGATTATTGTAATTTTTCTCCCTCAAATTATGCTTATGATTTTTTTTCGTTCTTTAGTTGCTATCCATAGTTCAAAAGACAGAAAATCGCCCGCTGCGCATTAAATGCATAGACTATGCTCTGATTATGTAAACAGAAAATTCTAAAGAATATTTTTATTTTTTAATTGATTAGTTTTGATCTCTAGCACCGTTTGTGTTTAAAATCTGACCATGAAGTTGATAATATCGTAACAATACTCAGAGTATCTTATTTGCCACATTCCAATTTTCTTTTTATCACGTTTACGAGCGCGCCGCGCACTCGGAGTGACCAAAATTTTGGTCACTCCGAGGAGACTCGTTTTTCTTAGAGTAGTAAAAAAGTTCAAAATTTTAGTCACTCCGACCAAAATCGGAAATATTTATCAAAAATGGATTTTCTAGAGTTTGAAAAAGTTCAAACCTGATTGATACCTAGAGTCTCCAATCAAAATCCCTAAAAGTCTGAGCATTTCATTACAAGTCTCTTAAATTTCAAAATCATTCTTAATAAGAGATATTATTTTTGATAGATTTGAAAAGTATATCCGATAAAATCATTAATGATAAAGGTGGCACAGATAACAAGCCGATATTTGTGAACAGTGTAGTTGGTAAATGTGGAAATGGGAGTGTGTTCTTGATTAGAATTGAATATAAATTTTACCAAATGTATAAACGAAGCCTTGACAAGAGTGGATGTCTCATTTTGAAATGCAAATATCATCGTAAACCCCTTATGTGTAAATACATATGTATGTAAAGATTTTTGGTCATTTTTCACTCGTGATCATGAAGTTACTCTGGGAGTTAACCCTTAATTTTAATTCACTGTTATTTGAAAAATAAATTGTCAACTTTGAATTATTTGTTTAGTTTTTCGCAAAATAATTGGGCCGAATCGGCCCGGCCGAAAAGAGTTAAAAAAAGATTGGACATGATACATAACTCGCGATTTGATTGGACCTGCTGATGAATCATAGGCTATGACCGCGCACTCGGAGTGACCAAACTTTTGAAATTGTTTCAAACCCAATGGAAAAACTAAAAATTTGTTTTAATTTTGGAGACTCCGAGGACACTCGTTTATACTTACAATTATCGATTTCTTGAAAAAACTCACAAGTGTAAAAATATACTTACACCCAATCCTCAAATTTTCTTTATTTCCGACTTATACAGTGACTTAAAAAACACATTCTAAAATGTACACATGGTTTTGAACCAATAATGCGCAGTTAAATGGTTAATTTAAGGGTTAAAATTAAATAAATGAATTAATTGGTGAAAATTTCGATAGCAAGGACTCAAGTTATTTGGCGTTAACCGTTCGCAAAAAAACTACTTAACTGAAATTGTATATTTTTTTTAAAACGAGCGATATTAACAGAGCGGAATTAAAAATCAGAATTGACTCAAATTTATGAACCATAATAACCAAC
>SCLH01001445.1:93060-111200 GCA_004367855.1 Oikopleura vanhoeffeni
CATTTTTCGAAAATTTTGAAATACAATTTTCGTAATATAAAACTTGCATATTTGAAAACCTGGTCCTTGCTATTTTAAGCGGTAATCCATTCATGTTAAATTGCCATTTTTTATGACATAACGGCTTGAGAAAACTACTCATCCGATCGAGTTCTTAGAAAGCTAACGTGACCAAACATATTAATAAAAATATCGAACAAAAAATATTGATTTGAATTCGACCATTTGCCTTGTCTTCTCGAAAAATATTTGAGAATTATTATAAGTATTTGAAAGAAAAAGTTGGAAAATGGACCAGTTTTCAGTCATCCGTGTGGTCAATTCAGTCAACTAGGGCTGCCGAGGAAATGATAGTTCTTCGATAAAAGGTCCCTATGAGGTCCCTACCCAGAGTAGTTTTTGGCATTTTAAATATTCTGCTCCACAAATTTGAGCGACAAAACCTGCCGTAGGTCCTCAACTATAAGATTAAGAGAACTCTTTTATTGGGTAGTTGATTTTTGCTCACAAGCTCTAGCTACGAAAACTTAATTAGGTTTCAAAAGCCCAAAGTTAGACGGTGCGGATACTATTGGACACCCTTTGGTTGGGAAAGAATATGGTTTGGTACGAAACAATTCTTTCTATTTGGTTTAAAATGAGCCGATCTTTTTGCCGATTATTTTGATTATTTAACGATCAATTATCTTTCTGTTTTTTATAATTAGAAAACTTGGGCCACAAACTGCTGAACATCATTTGGGATACTGTGTTCGATATAATTTGAGTTTTCAGCACTTTTTCTGACAATTTTTCTAATTATGAACACAAAGAAATACTTGCTTATCGAACAATCAAAATGACCTTCTTGTTTTCTAAACTGACGGCCATTCTTTTAGACGCCCCAATTAATTGATCTTCACTTGAAGAAATGAAATTATTAGTAATTTCAATTTTCAAATAATAGATTCTACTTACTTTATGATTGTTTAATTTGTAGTTCAAATTTCGAATTTAAAGTTTCTTGAAAATGATTATACGGATTATTAACTAAGCAGATTTTGGGATCACTAAATCATACCGAAACACTACGATTATCATGTGTGACAGTCACACTGTGACTGCCTGATCCCTATTAATCAAAATCTACGAGTTAAAACGCATAAATATGTGCTTTGCCTAAGCCTGTCACAAAAACCAACTATCAATTAATTTTGATAAACGGTTTAAAATCACAAGTTTACTATCTGACCAAATGTGTCCATTGTTTAAATGCACTATTCTGTTTAAACTGAAATCTTTTAATAAAGTTTTATTATATCGTAAAAAATTAAGGGATTTCCTACTTTGGGGATATCCTATTTTCTGAAACATGTGTTTTAGAACAGATTTCTTTTATTTATTTAGCTTTCATTCAATTTTTTTTTATTTCTTAGAAAATGGGGGTTTCGAGAGCAGAAAAATTTCATATAAATTTGTGCTAAATATTGAAAATATCATAAAAATGGAAAGCCTCGAAATTCCTCATATAGCAGAACAAACTATTTATGATGCTCGTTTTTCGAAACCATTTCTTGAAGATATCACACATGGACAAAGGGATAACTCTCGACTATTTCATACTCGTGAAGATAAGGGAAAACCTTACTATTATCACCCAAAACACATAAGATCTACATAAATACATGCTGCGTGTTCAAATGATGTTTTTGCAAAATTTATTTTGAATTCCAAAAATCCAGAGATCATACTGAAAATCGAGCGAGAAGGAAAAAAATACTTTTTCAAATTAAACTATAATTCGACCCTGGAGCTTGAAAACTGGGTGGTCGAGCCAAATTCGAGCAATTTTGAGCACAGTTTTTACTGTCAAAATCAAATTCGCGCTGAGGATCGAATATACGATTTTGAACAGCAGAAATTGTGTGGAAATTCGAAAAGAAAATACACAGGTTTTAACAAAGAAGCGGCGTTTCAAAAAGAAATTCGATTTGTTCACACGCGCCGCTGATGTTATTGATGAAACACTTTTAAAATTTTGGAAAACATTATCGGGAAGTTTTTTTTAAATCTATCTAGCCCAGAAATTTTGAATAACATTATATTATATCATATTTAGTCAAGTATTATTTCAATCCTACTGCACAGTTTAATTTCACTTTATATGATTATTACGGCATTTTAAGCAACGGAAATTATAACTTGTCGACAAATTCACTAGAATCTGTTAATCGAAGAGTAAAAGGAGCATGTGGTGCCGGTCAGCTGCCTTTAGAAAAATCCTACGTCAAACTTCGCGATTTCAAAAAAGTCTATATCGGAAAATTCAAAAAAAAAGTTTATGAACCAGCAGAACATACTTTGATGCCTTTCTCTGATTATTCTTCAGATGAAGAATAATAAATTATTTCTCCTTTTATCTTTTTTTCTTATCTTCAAAGTTTTCTTTACTTCCATAATCACTTTATTTATCCTTTGTTTTATCCAAATAAAAAGTCCTTATTAAACTCCTAATTAGCTCCCTTATTTAAACGCCGCTTGATAAGTGTCAAAAGTTTCGAGCCAAAAGCAAATAATAGTTTCGAGGCGGGCGGGATCGGTTGGGCGGTACCCCAAATGAGTAAGGGGGTTAAACAAAAATTTTTTTCGAGTTATGGGATTATTTTTTGAGTAAACCGTTCCTCGAGATAGCATCTTACAAGTACTGTACATATCCGGATAATCAAAGAAATTCTTGCATGAACACTCGGGGATAACAAACAAAGTGCTGAAAAGAATTTAACGCAAAAGTTTTCAAAAAGGTTCTGACGAAGAATACGTCATAAGAAAATAGTCAGAGGCAATAACTTTGAATAAAGAACAAATTTCATTTGAAAACTTTATGTACAATTATTGTACTACAATAACGATTTTTTATGAATAAAACACGATTTATAGAAAAACGAGTAAGAAATTTCCGATAACCTCCTAGATAACCTGCTCACGTTCTGTCCGGTTAATTTAAGTCATAAATCATTGTGGCTCCTTGAAAACTCCGGGAAGAGATACATTTTGAAAAATTATTTCGTGAGATTTGTAAGCTCGTTTCTGATCGGAGGAGCCATCGGTCTTTTTCGATTCAAATATATCAGTAAAAAGTTATATTTGGTTCAACGATTTGTACTTTTCCGACAATTGGCCATTGAAAAGCCAGATTTTCAGCGTTTTTGCGGCGACCACCTCCTTAAATTCGAACAAAATAAGATTTTTCAAACTTTGGTATTATTACAATAAGAGGGTTTAGGTTACGTAAATCTTCAAAACTTTATCTTGAAAATTAGTCAATTTGCTGCAATCTGTCAAAATGAAGTCAGGTCCTCTACTTGTCAGTTAAAATTATATACAATTATTCAAATTTAGGTTAGTTTATGATCAAGGTGTTCAAAAGGAAAAAAGCTACTGTACACTTTTAGGATGTCTATAAGACACTAGAAACCAGGCCTCGGCAAGCCAGTGTCATGCGACCAGCTTGGCTTGATTTGAGTTTATCCTGGCTTGACTTGGTATGAGTGTTTCCGGGCTTGAGATTTTTAAACGACCAATTTTTTTCGAGAAATTTTATGATTATTCTCAGATACCATAAAGACTTCGAATATCACGAAAATGATATTTTGGTTATCTTTATCACACGTTTGTTAATATCCTGGCCCTCATACTTAAAAACACACTTTGTTTGCTGATCAGGGACGGGATATAAACAAAAGTGTGATAAAGAGATATCATTTGGTTCATATCATATCCTAGTCCTACTCAGAGTATTTATTTAGATGAGTTGCATGCAAAATTAAGCAGCAACTTATCTAGATGAATACTCTCAGTGGGAATAGGATATGGGATAAATGTCATTTCTGGAATATTAGAAGCTCACATGGTCTGAAATAAAAAATAAAAATTAATTAATTTGAATTTTGGCCTGATTGGCTGTGAATTGACTAAAATTGCCTTGGATATAATTTGCTGTGAACGAGATTATAAACTATGGTCTGATATTTTGAAGAACACAAAATTATATAATCATACAATGTATTTACCTGGACCAAAAAAAAATCCTAATTGTGTAGCATTTGATTAGAATTAAAAGGTCAATGTTTAATTTTGCTCAACTTCTCGATATTTGTTTCAGACCTTTGTTTCTATTTTTAACAAAAACTAATAATTAAACAATTACAGTAATCTAAGAAAAAGAAATAAAAAAACATTGGTCCTATAAAAAACAATTTTTAATGTTTATATTAATAAGATAATTGTCCGCAGTTTGAGTTATTTAAGAACTTAATCGGATGACTTGTTTTCAAATGACGCGTCGTTTTCTCATCCCCGAATTTTTGAGGGCCCAAATCTTTGCCAGAGAGCAATAAAGGCAATAATATTTCATTTTATTTCTTTTGAGTTTTCTGTCCAGATATTTTTTCCGTCTTGGTCTCCTCATTTTAATTTAAAACTTAAAATTTTGACCGCTGCGCACCCTAGATATCCCCTATTCACACTTTTGTTAATATCCCGGCCCTACTACTTAAAAACACACTGCGTTTCCTGATCAGGGCCGGGATATTTGGAGCCAAAATTATTTAATTTTTGTCGCTTTTTGATTAACTTGGAATTAAAAGGTTAATGGATAATTATATTGAAATTCTCGATATTTGAAAATAGAAATAGAATTTGGATAACGAAAAATTATTTTGTTATAATCTGATTTATCAAAGATCAAATTCAAATTGATTTTAATTAAGAAGAGGTCAATAATTCTCGGATATGATTTGCTGGAAACGATATAAGCAACTATGATCTGATTTTGAACAAAAACTATGTTCGAGATCAGAAAATAATTTTTGTAGGAAAATATTTAATTTTCTATGAATCTCCTGTGTTTAAAATCACATCGTATCGGAAAAAACGAACCGATCGAAATCGGGGATATAGGGGAAAGGGAAGGGAATGAGATCCAAAGAGAACGAGGGGAAAGAGGAACGGACTCGCAAAAAGTGAAAGGGAAGGGGGAACAGCCAACAGTAGGGGAACGCTCCCTTTTACAAGCCTGATCTGGTTGTACCAAAAATTAGGATCTGGTGGAAAATTTTCGTTCGATCAAAGTCTCTGCTATTATGCGAAGCAGCCTTATTTACCAAAAAATTGAAAATTAAACCGGATGAGGCGTCAACCCGGGCTATATTATATAACAGATCAAATTTGACCCGCGAAATTTTTGCATCAAATTTATGTAGGTAACTAATAACGCTATTTTAATTGGTTTAGATTTCAACCGATCATAATTGATCGTCAAATTTTTAACAGGAGCGCCGATATCGCCGGCCAAATATCGCCGATAAACCTAAGAAAAACTCACGATTTAAAGCTCAAATTCTTTCAGTGCCCATGTCGCTGAAAGAACCAATATCGCAAAATTTGCGTGGTTTTATTACAAATAACTCCGAGTGCGTCATATGTCATAATTCCTCATGATTGATGTCTTATTCTAAGATTCAATTACTCAAAACTTATCAATTAAATTTGTGCTTTGATATTTATCTTAGTTTGAACAAATTTTGAAACACCTTATAAAAAGGAAAATTTTTTATGACATTATGAACGCCAACGCGTTCTACTTTTTTTCAACGAAATTGCCAATATTGCCGATAGCGACCCATATCGCCGCGATTTTAAGCAAAAAACTTTTTCGATATTTCCCCCGGTATATCGATGACGATGCCCGAGTTTATATGGATTACAGACCCTCAGAGGACAGTTCCTGAAGATTTGAAAAAATGCGAAATCTTAGCATTTGATTAAATGAACCCTTTCAAATCTAACCAATGAAATCGGCTTAGTTTGCGATCTAGAGTTTTGATTGGATGCTAGTATTCCGCGTTGTTTGTATGATTCGAATATTCAGGATCTGTCCTCTGAAGGTCGGTAATCCATATAATTTTTTTTTGTTTTTAATCAGGTGAAAACCCATTTGAGAAACAAATTGCGTGATTATTACTTAATAATATTGAATTAAGCCAAAATACACTCACTAATTTACCACATACACTCAATCAAGCCAACAAAAATACAGATGAAGCAAGATAGGTTATGATCTGAATAAAAATTATGTTATCATCACGTCTTTTTCCCCTCAATATTTCTTCACCAGAATAGGAAATAAGATATTTTATTTGAACTCGGGCATCGTAATCGATATGATATGATTAAATATACAATGATTTTAGAGTTCGTTTGCTTGTCTACGAACAGCCTGACGAAGCAGCCTTGATACATTTTCGTTGATTAGTATGTTACAAAATATTCATATTAAATCTTTCTAAATTGAATTCTAAATATCTGAAAATGAGTTTTGGGATGTTTCCTATTTGCTGGAGGATGTGTTTTTGCGGATGTTAATCACATCGGAGTTATTCATAACCAAACTCTCCGTTACGTTAACGTAAAAGATTGATTTTTGACCGATTATGTTAAAATTTGGCAAAAACGAGATAAATAACGTGTGAAAATCATACAATTTGCATCATAAATTTCCCACGAAAACTCAATAGCAAATTCAATCAAAAGAGTGATTTTTTCTTTATTGTAAAAGTGGTTTGATGCTGAAAATAAATCGAAACCGTATACATAATAATATTTATTACGGTATACCGCGGTACTAGCCGAGGCTTTTATGCCACTTTTTTAGTCAAAATTTTAATATAATTCGGCTTTTGAAAACGACTCGTCCCATATTTATAAATTTCAGTCATTTTCGGGTGTACTCCGCCAAAAAGTAGCTTAAAAATTCTGCACATTCGAAAATTTCTTTAATATCAAATTTTTTTTCATGAAAAAGGGTAAAAATTGGCAAAAAGTAGAGAAAAATAACTTTTTTTGAGATTGACTTTAAATTGCGTTTTGATATGAAGAAATGTTCTGACTATTAAACGAAAGGGCGCCTATCACACCCACAATTTTATTGGGAATTTTTCGCAACCAAAATTTTTTTAAGAATTCAGTGCCAAACCGCACTTATCGAGTGTACAGTCAAGTGTTAAAAACTTCATCAACAGCAGGCTTTCAAAATGATAATCGCGCGACCTACCGATTAGTTGACATACGGCGATTAAATAGATACTAAATCATTTAATATGTGATTCCGCATGATTTTTCATGGAGAGTTCAAACAACCACGAATAAAAAAGTTTGGACTAGATTTGGGGAAAATTTTCATGATTTTTCTTAAAAAGTTGATAAAAAATAAAAATTTTATGATTTTTCAAACAGCGGTCAGAAAATATGTAGGAATCTATGAAAAAAATTAAAGTGGCTATTTTTTGGTTTTTTTCCCAGAGATTTAAGTTATTTAAACAAAAAAAATTTTGGACAAAATATGCGGAAAATTTTCATAATGCTTTGATTTTTTTTCAAATTTTTACAATTTCAAAGATGAAAACTCGAACTCAAATCTTTCATAAAATGGATAAAAATGATTTTATGAAGCTAAAACATATTTAAATCGGTTCAACTAACTATAGTAAGCATGAAAAAATATACTGACTTACTATTTTCGTAAGTGATATTGACTTCAGGATGCCGGGTTTATGCCACCCCCTTAACGATACTTGCTTGGACTTTTGTGCAATTTGTTACAGAATATGTCATTTTTTGGCTCTCGTTCCGGTACGACCCTATGAATACTTTCATCAAGCGAGCGCTGTCATTAGCCAGTGATGAAGCACAAACAAGGGCTTGTTTTTAAGAAGACAAAACAATAAATTTTCATTGACTGGAGTATTCTTAGCGTCGCGACGCGTCGTAAGGAAACGAAACCAAAACATAGGACTAACTGATCCAAGTCGTTTGTCAATTTGTCTATAATCGGTGCAAGTTTTTGAACTACTTTTTGTGTAACTGCTGCTTTCATGCTGTTAACTCCGGGGAGCTATCAGAATGTTGCGTTGGTACGCGTTGATACATGCAGAAAAGTTCAGAATTGAAACAATGTCTTTTTTAGTTATTCTCATAGATTTCCTTGAATTATTATGGTTTTTGAAATATCAAACACATTTAATTTTATTTTATAATTCTTGATTCAAAAACAAAGCTAACTTTAAGGGGGTAGGTGTTGTAATTTTTTTGAGCCTCTTATAGAATTAATTTATGATAAATTATTGATGGTTATGACTAAGTTGCCAAGGAACTTCGTTGGGTGAGTAACTTTTTTTTTGCAAACAATGCGTAGAACACATCTTAGATTTTTCAAAATTCGAATTTTTTTTGCTTTTTGAACCCGCATGAAACCGGTTTCCACATGAAATGAACTTTTTTTTATTGGTGAATTATGACCCACCGAAAACGATGCCTTGACATTTAAAATTATCGGAAATGTCTTAATCGAATTCTAGAATTTCAATTATGTTTAAGATGTCAAAGTGTTAACCTAATTATCGAATTTGCGTGTTGGTTATAAATTTTGTTAGCTGTAAGCCAACTTTTTGAGAGTGAATTTTCAGCTTAATTTGGTGGTACTTTTGTTCTGATCAGACGATTCGAAGCGAATTTCAAAAATGGCTCTACACTATCATAACCTCACTTTCCCGTATAATCTTGTAAATTTCAACGCTTTGTTGTGGTTCTAAGAAGATAGATTTTGAAAAAACCGATTTATCTGTGTAGCATAGACTCACCACCTGGTCGTGTAATGTAACAAAGGTTTACTTTGAGATGTGTACATCGTTAGACGGCAAGGCTTAAGATTACAAACAAGTATCCTCATAATTTTTACAACTGCCCTAGATTTGTTCTGATGCGTGATTGACAGGTACCAGATTACGACACCTATCCCCTTAATCACAGTTTTATTATTCAAAAAATGATATCAAACGATTTTTGTTGAAAATGAGTCTTGATCTATTCAAATTCGAATTTAAGTCAAAAATTAAGAATTTTTAATCCAGAAAGTAGCTTTCTAAGCAAACGTATAGCTTATACTGTATAAGTAGGGTGCGCAGCGGGAACCCTACAGACTGAACTAAAACTGTTGATAAACATTTATTTGCTATAGGGGGGTAATCGCCACCGAAAAAGACGATTCGGAAGACTGCGGAAAAATTGCAAATGCCGATTTATTATTTGAACCGTCATTTTCCGTGGCAAAAATGCCAAAAAAAAAATATTTCATTTTGTTTCTTCGTAGTTTTTTGTCCAGATATTTTCTTCCGTTTTGGTCTCATCATTTTAATTCAAAACTCACAATTTTGACCGCTGCGCACCCTGTGTATAGGGCTCAGAGCCTTGGGCTCTACACAAACTCGTAAAAATTGCCGAACTTGTACAATTTTTGGGGCGGAGTTAAATCACTTTTATTATCTCTAAGAAAAACGTACATTTTGTGTACATTATGACTTCCACCCAAATTACTTAATGTTCTTCTGCATCACCTTTATGCATTGGTAAAAAAAGGGTGTTAACTTATCTTGATCTTTTTTCCAAAAAAAGGAGGGGGTAAAATTCCTCTTTATTATTTCGAATTAGTTTCTGTGTTATAACTATACGTTTCGTTTACATAACTATTTTGACTGTTTTGACAGAATTCTTATGTAGCGAAAAAAGTCGTTAAGTGATAAAGTCTATAATGAGAAGTCAATTTAGTGTCTTATCTCACCAAAAAATAAAGAATAGTGTTGGCAAGATTTTAGAATTATTTTTTGAAAAGGTCAACTTTGTTTCTCAAAAGTCATGTCACATGACTCATGTGTTCTAATATTCTTGCCTAATTTGTTAAATGTGATGGCATGCCACAAAGCACTTATACTTTTCTCATAGACTCGAACACGTTCTAATAATTTAAGGTCTAACACTCACCGTGTCAAATAAACAGTTTTTATTTCGAAAGTGTTAACCTCCTCACACCCAGAGACGAGAACTCCGCCTCACACCCAAAAGCCTATCTAAANAATTAACTTATTTTTCACTGATTGAGATCAAGAATAGAATTAAGTAAATAACACATAACATTTCCAAATTTCGAAGTATGTGAACTCGATAACTGCCAGAGAAAAAATAGGTCCACTCACCTTGTATTTCTTGAGAAACCATACATTTTTTACGATGACATATAGATTACAAATTTACAAGTGAAACTCTAGCTATTTATAGCTGGCCTCAGATTTGAAATATGATATCCCAATCGCTCACAAAACAATTATTCATATCGACGCGCGCCACAAGTTCTAGACGTGATCAATTTGTCTTTGTCGGCTTTCTTTGGGTTAAATTTCCGTTCAATTCTTCCGGAAAATAATTTTTTGAAAAATATTTTTTTTTCATTATTTTGAGTTTCCTAAAAATCACATGTGAAAAAATTATTATTCGTGTAGAGACTGCAGAAAAAAAACGTATGTCACAAGAATCATCAAATACTTTTCTAAAAACTGACTATCTCAGAATTTTGATATTATTTATTGTTTTCACACAATTGATTTTTTCAGAAATTTTGGCGGAAATCCTATAAAAAAGTAGGAAAAAATATCTTTCGAACCGCTTATCGTATAAAATTTTTGATAACATTTTTGGAAAAAAAATTGCAAACTTTATGACGCATTTGAATTGTAGGTCTGTGACGATGTCATTTTTTCGTCGTTTAGGCCCCCGAAAATTGTTTTGTCTTCAGATAGTCAAAGGGTGTGTGGGGGTTAAAATATATTATTCGTAAAAAAAAATTTCTTAACTCAAAAATGGTCACTCCTTGACAGATGTATTCGTCACTTATGCAGTCACTTGAGAATCATTTTAGTCCTTCGGAGAAAAACAATCGTTCAAGACTGACAGGATGGTCTCGCAGAAAATACCTAAAATATTTTACCTATATTGCAATTCTTTCTGTTCGAAGTCGAAGCACCACACTCGTGTGTATGATTCAGTGTTAAATACATGTATATTTTTGGATGGTGATAAAGAGGCTCTAGGCTGTGATAGGCTTAATTATACACATGAGTGTAGTGTTTCGACTTCGAACAGAAAGAATTGCAACAGGATTTTGCCTAAAAAGGGTCCAAATAAATTCACATAGTGACCAACCAAATAATTTGGATTACCGGTAGTCGAGAAAGATAGCTGGTTTCTTCAGAAATTTCGAGGTTAAAGAAACCCAGGTTAAAATCGGGTCCAATTTGGGAAAATTAAAGCGAAACATTTTAACTTGTTAATGCCAAACTATTTTGTAAGCGCATAAAATCAGGGAACGGCAAAAATACTAGCTCAGATTTAATTTATTTTCGGAGAACTTCTAGTTTATGTGCTAAAATTAACCCTGAAAAATTTTGGAAAAAAATAGGTCCCGTTTACTGAAAATCAGCATTTTTCAAATAAAATTTGCCTATCATTTTTGTTTGTTTTTTATTTGTGCTCTTAAATGTAAGAGGCTTACGATTGGGGTTTTTACGCCCCGTGCACAGTCTTTTTAGGAAGAATTTGTCTTGAAATTATCCTGAAATTTTTTTAGTGGAATTCCAAGCGAAAATAAAAGGCAATTTCAAATACGATTCCGCGTGTTGAACTTTTATCCTAGGAATAAATTTTTCAAATGTAAGCAAAGAATAATTATTTATGATTATCCTGCAACATTATTCAAAAAGTTAGCTTACCGCACGGGTAAATTAGGCAAATGTTTGTAGGGCCAAACTTTACTACAGGGTGGGGGTGCTCATTCGCCAGAAAGTTACTTAAAATGCCGTAGGAGTGGGAAAAAAATTGTAGCACTGCTACAGACATATATATATATCTGATTCCTCAAGATAGGGTCGTAAAGTCAAAATTGCTCGCCACCGTGAATTTCTTTAAAGATCAGAATTATGTAGTTCAAATTGAGAGATGGTTAATTATTATTCTTGATCGTATACAAATTCCCAAAGCTCATATACTTTCAACCCGACAACGTTTTTATTTCCAATCAACGTATACGTAGGCAGGTTATAAAGCTGCACTGCGTAGCATTAAATTATAAAAACGTTTGCGGAAAGTTTCTCTAGTATCTACCTTGTTGCCTGAATCGTTACGCTATATCGCTCATTATGCCTAGGTACTATTAAAACTTATTCCCTTCTTTTAACAGGGCATAGTTTTTCAAGTTACCAAGCATCATGACTCGAGTATAACTAGGATTTAAACCTGAATTTGTTGCAATTCGACAACGTAGAGTAAGATAGGAAGATAGGAAATAAATAATTAGGAATCGCGCTCTTAAATAATTACATCACTTAATGCGGAATTGCAAAAGTAGACGAAGTGAAAAGTCGGACAGATTTATCGGGCTTATTCATTAATCAGTATGTTCCAAACGGTTTCGAATGGTCTTCAAGGATTAGAAAAAGAAAGATTAAGCTTTGCAACCTTCAAATTTCCCTCGTAAAAATCTGCGACATACAGTATGAAAAGAATTTATGGACAAGGGAGGCCAATTCGCCCGAAGATTTTTGCAGAAATATTTCGACTATATCGGCACATTCGAGACGATCTTGGAAACCCCCTTTGTACTGGGCGCCTATATTGCAGGAAGTTTTTTGCCAAATTGCGTAGGCCAAATTCGACGATATGGAAACAGGAATTATTAAAGCTAAAAATGGTGATTTTGCGTAGGCTAAATTCGACTATTTCAGCACATTCGACTATATATTGGGCCGGAGATATTGGCCCCCCCTGTATACCGTATAGACTAAATCCTGATTTTGAAGACCGTATAAATTTTAACAGAGTGGTCAGCTTCACACAAATGTGCGTTTTAATGCAAATTTTTATTACTTGAAAGTTCAGGAAGTAAATGTATTTTGTAATGTGATTTCAAAATAAACTCCTAGATTAGTCTTTTGACCATTTAGGCGCAGAAAGAAAAATTTGGCAATGTGTACCGGATTTATAGAATGGATGAACAGATGCACTCCTCCATTTCCGGGAAGCGGATTGGGCTTCGACGAGGATCAGTTAATTTAGTCATTCTGTTTTCTTGCTTCTCTGAAATCTTTTGCTAAATTTTCGCAATAAAAAAATCAAGGGTGTTGGTGTCGCTGATAAAGATTTATTGACGTTTATCAACGCAGGTTATCACTACACTGGCAAGAACGAGATTCGACAAATTATCCCAACCTGAAGAACAATATTTCAAGATCATTCCAAGATTAATTAAAATATGATATACTCTGAATTACAACAAACAGGGAGGGGGCTCCAAAAAATTTTTCGCCTAAAAAATTCGGCGATATTGGCACACATTCGGCGATGTGGGGAGAGAAATAACTTTTTTGTTCAAAAGAATGAAGAACGCGTAGGCGGTCGAAATGACTACATATGTCAAACATTTTTGTTTGATTTTATAAGGAGTTTCACAATAGGTTCAAATGCGTAGAATTTGATACCACCCCAAACCCAATCAAATTAAAGTTGAAAAAAGTCAATTTGAGGAATTAAATCATAGGAATGACGTCATGCATGACGCCAACAAATTACTTTGTAATATTAATCTCAAAAAAATTCGCCGATATCGGCTCATTTGGCGAGATTGGCACATTGGGCGATATTGCCCTGGAAGTATTTTAGCTAAAAATCGCAAAATTGCGTAGTCTTTTTGCAGCGATATTGCCCCCCCCCTGTTAATAGTTTTACTTCAATTTTTCTATTTTATTACACGATTCTATCACTTATTGATATTTTTTATCTGTCAAATTCTAATATTCTTGAAAATACATGTCTTGTACATTCGGATATTTTTAATAAGAACTTGACGAAAGTAGACTTACCGATTTTTGTAACACGTTACTATAAACGTTGATCAAGCGAAACGCTCGGGATGATGTTTATTTTGTCCGGACAAGTATTATCTTTAATATTTCCTCTGAAATTTGAATTAGCTTCATGCGTGAAATATAAATTTGTTTAGAAGAGGTCATAAAGTTTTTTTATCGATTTTTCACGAATATATTCGTAAAAAAATTATCTTTAACGTGCACGGCAACGGATGGTTTTTCAGAATCTCAATACGTTTATCTTAAAGCTTATTCACAATACTTATCTATTATTTACTGCTGAATTTAAAGCTCTGCGATCACTTTTCAGCTTACATCAGGAACTTATTATAAGCAACAAATTATCATTTGAAGAAAAGTTTTAAATTTGACGCAACCAGCTCATTTTTTTTTATCTTTTTGTCAAAAATCAAAACCAGAGACTTAAACATTGGCATCGAGTTAACCAGAAAAATTGAAAAAAAGATTAATTGAAATTTTCTATAACAAATGTATCAAATGAGTTTTTTAAAGACCTAGCGGTGATCAAGTAAGATTAGTTGAACATATAAAATGTAATAAGCTCAAAGACAACATATAAGATACATGTTAAAATTAATGGTTAAACTCTTGACGTCATCCGTAACACCTAAAAACTGATCTTTTAATTCAAACTTATCTTTTTTAGCTTGCTCAGTATTAACCGATTTCACAGGTTGACGAGCAAAAATTAGGTTAAAAAGAGTTCATTTTCATAATCTGAAATTAAGTTCAAGGTAGGCCCGACAAAATTCGACCGATTCAGATTTAATTGAATGTCGGAATACTTTTAAGTTTTGTGGCAAATATGACTGTGAAAAATCTTTCTGACCAAAAATCATATCCCAGTTTCTAAAATGAGCATTTGTCGAATATTTATTGCCTATAATTTTGGCTTGAAATCATGCTTGAATTTATTTCGAAATCTCCAAGCCAAAAGATAGGCAATTACTATTTTGGCCGGCTTGGCGTGTGAAATTTTTATTCACATTTATGAATCTAAAGTGCCGAACTCTCTGACTTATTATTTTAGGACAGTTGATTTTTGATGGGCTTTGATTGTGATAAGGTTAAGAAGGGAGAATGTCACCTGGACTACCACAACAAGCTTATATTGTTATTTCTGTTCTTTATTGGCCGAATAAACCAAGAACTTGAATTTGGGATTATTTCATTAACAGGACGAAAACGAAATATTTCAAGAGAGATAAAGGTGCGAAAGATTGTTGAGACTCTCAACTTGAGAGATAACTTTTTTTTAGAAATATGTCAAATCCTAGACTTTTGAAAAAATTTTGTGGACATTTATCCAATTTGATTAAATTAAAACATTATCACCGTTTGGTTTAAAAAAACTTCGGCCAAATTGCGACTCAGGCGGAAAGCTATTATTTCAGGGGGGATATCTGTCTGGGACTAAATGAGGCCTTAGCAGGCAATTAAAAATGCTCCAATTGATACGGGGGTGATAATGAAGTGTACTAAGAACCCATCATCAAAAAGAAAATTCAAATTTCGCATTTTTTTTCCGATTTTTTCGAAGTATTTTAAAAGATGAAGTTAAAAAAATAAACGTTTGCTCTAATTTGACGCTAAACTTCAAAATAGCGCCTTGACGTCGCAATTTTCTGATCAGGTCTTCCACTGGCTTTCTTTTGGCCTTACTTTCGAACAAATCGAAGCATTTTTTTTTTCGGAAATTTTTCGGAAAATGACCCAAAATCATATTTCGAGTTCTAGCTCGAAATCTGCATAAAAGCCCCAGAAAATCTCTACATACTGTTCTTAGGAATACTGGAATAACATTTGAGCCATTTTGCAATATATCCTCGGAGGAGAAAGATTTTTGAAGTCTGAAATTGCGACAAATCGTCGGTTATTTGGCGTTCTAGAATTGTTCAGTCGCCGCGATCAAAAAGCCTCGAGAAAAAGATTGACATACTTCCGTTACGTGATCTGTTAAAAAATTTGGAGTTCAATTGGTATACCGCCTGGGAGGAGATAGATTGGAAATTTTGAAAAATGTCACCATTGTTGGACGTACTTGTACCTATTGGCTGTAATGGTCAAAAATAATTTGTGAGGTACTTTCTTTCGCAAGATTAAGCGATAAGATCTACCAAATAGCATTATTTCGGTTTTTCTTATAAGCTTTTTAGTTTCAAGAATATAATCACGTGAATATGTCAAATCTGCCAGATACCCCCCCCCTTAAGTGCAGTTCACACAGGTCCGCAGAACGATTTCTCGGCATTTTTACTGAGAAATGGTTATTTCCGTATGAAAATGGCATTTTCCAAAATTTACAGGGTATATCTTCAAAAATAGTTGACCAAACAAAAAATAAATTCTTACGTTGAAATCACTTATTTATTGAGAGTAAGTCAATGTTCGGCCAATTAAAAGCTGCTATTTTTTCAAAAAATTTCAAATTTTCGAACTCTTATTTTTAATCTTGGACAAACTCCGAAGAAAATTTATCTTTCTGTTTTTTCAAAACTATTGTATATTTCCAATGCTGAGAACCGATAATACCTTAGGCGGACTTCATATAAACTTAGGTTTACCGAGACAATTTGTTTGATTATAATACACAATATTAAAGACTCTTTATTTCGAAAAGTAGAATTTATGTACTACATATGTACTACATAAAATTGTATTGTCTTAAAAATGTAAGATCGAAACGTTTCGTTTTAATACCAGAATCTAATAAGAAATTTACATACCAGATATATTCTAAACTATGTCGTCCGATTAGGGAAACTTATCGAGCCGATTGTTGCTAAAACATTGTTGCGCAACGAATTGGTAAAAGGTAAGGTAACGCACGGAAGTACCAACATTTTAATAAGGTCGATGCTTACATATAGATTCGCTATTTTTGTCTCTTGATGGTTAACTTCATGCTTCCTTTGAATTGCCTCGGTATTATTTGATATTGTTGCCAGTTATATGCAACCACCGAATTAAATTCAGATAAAGCAGCGTCGGGCGTAGGTGAGGCCGTATAAGTGAAACCCACGCAAAAACCTTTGTGAGCTCTTGCAAAAACCCACGCATCTTACAATAAAACTTTATTTCCCAGACGTCGCGCGTATAGGTAAAGAAAATAGAAAGGCGTTTTTTCTTACTGCGTCTTTTACACCACGCGTCAGAACTTTGAGAAAGTGACCAATGAAATAGCGGGATTCTTGAATTAAGTCGACAATCGAGTATTCTGAGTAACACTGGCTCATAGTTATGACCCGTGGTGTAAAAGGCCCAGTAGGGATCATTTTCGATATTGCCTCACAAGGGCATAAATAATCATAAATCGTTATTAAAATCATGGGATTGTTTTAGATCGAGCCGTGGCAAAATAATGCTCTAAAGTTTAATTGTAGAAAAAATACGATAAATTAAATGTAGAGTATATTAGCTTAGAATTTTTGATTTTTATGCCAATTTTTGAGTTTCCGAAACTAGTGAAAGGTAAACTGACTCTAAACGTAGGATTTTCAGTATTTTGCAACTCTAAACTGCGTTTAGCTTTCGATTCGGATGGTGAACAATCGGGGGTATTAATTTTAAAGATTTTTGTTCGAATCATTTAAGGGCCAAATCCTATGGAATCATGGATTTCAATCTAAATTTGAGATTTTTCACAAAAATGTTTTGTAAAAATAGACAAATTGCTTTATCTGTGGGAATTCTACCTTAAAAGTTATTACGTAAGCATGTTAGAGTTAAAACTATTCAAGCAAAAAAATTTCCCGATACAGCTGATCAATGATCAAATGAAAAGATTATCTTGAATACTAGAAATCTGGTTTAACGAGAACGCCAGACATCCATAAACCGCTAAGATTTCATTTAGCATATCGAGCAGCTTTTTCAATTTAAAATTAATTTCAAAAATTTGTAGTCGTTTCTGTTTTTGAATGCTTTACCTAGAATTTATAAAAACAAATTAAGATACAAACTGTTCGTAACAAACAACTTTTAATTTTTGGAAGAATTAAGGATAATTTATAAATTAACTTCAAATGTTTTTAGAAGTGATACTACACTGAGGAAGGAAAGGCAAAATCGACCAGCTCAGATTTCATTAATGTTCAGAACACTTTGATCAGCATTTACAAAAAAAATTGCCGATCCGTTGACTTGAAATTATAATTGAATTTATTTCGCAAATTCAAAGTCATGAAAGGTAATTTCAAACACGGTTTACGTTCTTGAACACATTTTCCTAGTGAAATTAAAAAAAATTCGCATGAAACAATTTTATTCATGATTTCCGAAAACATTTAAAAACCACAAAAGACAAACAAAAAGGTTTGAAGGGCCAACTTCATA
>SCLH01001446.1:0-29893 GCA_004367855.1 Oikopleura vanhoeffeni
CATTTTTGGTGTAAATCATATCTAGTAAAATGAATGCAATTTTGGTCGCTAATTAACTTTTTTAGCATCTTAAATGTACACTGGAAGAAATATAAAAATAAAATCAGGAAAATAAAGATAGGGACACCGCGTCATATGAATGACCAACATATGCAAATAATGCAACCAATCAAAATGAATTATATCGAAAGTAAATGTTGTGATTGGTTGCATCATTCGAAATTTATGGTCACTTGAAGAGCACCCTATTATTTTTACCAAAGTATGAGAACTCAAATATTCCTATCTTTTTGCTTGTTAAAAAAAGCCTACGCCTCTGAAAATAACATTTATTCGTTCCTGACGTCCGGCGGATAATTGAAGGCAAAAGATAGGGTTTTTTTTCAAACGTGCCAAGGCCAAGATAGGCCAGTGTCTGTAAAAATTATACGCCTTAAAATTAAAGGGTATATTAAATCGGCATGGAAAGTCGATTGGCTGTGGTCTTGCAGCTCTGCGAAAATGGATTATTTCACTAGGTGGCGTCAAAGTGTGAAATAAGAGCTCTGCGAGGGTACCAAAATATTTCCCGTAGTCGAGGGAAAATATTTTGGTGATATTTTCGAAGGAATGCGATGACTTCGGCGTCGCATTTCTGGCTTGGCTTGGTCTTTGGCTGGGTTTTAATAATTATTGATTCAAAAAGCAGAAAATAACTCTCGCTTTTGAGTGCCTCCGGCTGGTACGCACTTATTTGTGGCAATCGAAAATTTTGCTTTTATTTTTTTTCGATTTTTTTCGACACAATATTAATTGCTTTTTTAAAGAAAGAAAATGAACTGAATTGCAGCACTCAAACCTAACGACCGAGTTTCCTGCCAATTTTGCAAAAAAGAAGCATTTAAATTTCAAGAACAAATGGTCATTTTCAAAATATCAAAATTTAGTTTTGAAAAAACAAATTTCAAAAATAAATGAGCATTTTCATAATTTCAAGATTTAATTTTGAAAAAAAACAATTTCAAAAATAATTGAGTATTTTACGTGTACCAAATATAAATAATGATCTTTTAAATGAAAGGACTATCTTCTTAACTAACAAAACTTATTACTGTAATTTGCTTTTAAATATTCTCAGATTAGATCTTATTCTGCGATTTATTTTAGCTCAGAGCTCAATGGCACCCCCAACTCAGATCTTAAAAACGACATTAAATGACCGGTGGGCTCCCGTACTGAAAAAAGAGCACAAAATGACCGGTGGGCTCCCAAACTAAAAAATCGGCATAAAATGACCGTTGGACAGCCAAACTGAAAAATAGGCAAATGTTATCCAGAGGGCCCCCAGTTCTAAAATCGATTTCTTTCGTGGATCTGAAAGAAACGTGGGTTGAACTGTGAAAAAAAATGGCAAAAAGTGACCGCAGGGCCCCGTAATTCATATCATAAAAAAAAGTTCGTCCTTTGATTTTGAGTTATTTCAGATTCTTCAATTTCTTCCACATCTTCAAAGATTTTAAAATCATCAAACAACTTAAGGGGGTTATAAACCATGAAAGACATTTTGAACAGCTAATAACTCTCGATTTTTTTTTCGAATTTATGTTTATTTACAATAAACCTTATTTAATATTTTAGATATTCGAAGGTTTTTTGAGTCAATTATTCAAAGGTCTTGTTTATTTTAAAATCACCCAAAATTCTTACTCTGACAACCATTCAACTCAATTATAAACTCTAGATATTGTTCAAATTGACCAATCAGAGCACATTTTCCGAGACGTCCCGCGGATATTTGAAATCCGGCGGATAGTTTTTGGCGAAAACGTTTCAACTATCCGCCGGACCCTGCTGTATGAAATTCACCGTGAAATAACTTCTTCTCAAGCGAAGTTATCATGTTAAATGATTCATGTAGATTCTGGAGATGATTTTGTTTTGACCTCGCACATTTACGAGTTCAAAATGTTTATTAAATGAATTACATTAAGTCTGGGTTTTTTTTCTTAACAATTTAAGTTTCATGCAGAATGCGTGGAGATTATTGGCTGAGTTAAACTCTTTCTTGATTCACCATTAAGATAACAGTAAGCCGCAAAAGTTAGCAATATTTTAATAAAGATTTTGGTGAGGGTTCGCGGCCGAGCGCGGTGCAGATTTCAGAAATTAAAACTGTCTACTCCCGTTTTAGGAATCTCGATTCGATAATCGAATTTCGATTGCTCAGTACCGACTTGGCTTTCCATCAAAGTCCTGGTTACAAAAATATTTATTATCTTTTTCGATTTATTGGCCAAATTTCAAGTTTGAACATAATTTATTTGACATTAATCAACAAATTCTGATTATTATATCATCAAGTTGTAATTTTATCATAGTAATTCATTTACGAAAAAACTTCACGTCTACAATTTTCACTTAGAATGCATTAGAATGCATCAAGCTACTGTAGAACCTTCTAATCTACTTTTTCATCGAAATTAAGCCTGTGGAGTCCATTTGACGGATATACTATAATTCTAAACAAGGTTATTTTTGACCGCGTTTTGATGTTTAGAGGTTTGGCTCGATCTCTCGGCCATATTTTTGGATAAGAGGAAATTAACCCAGTACAAAAAACAGTTCCGCCGAGACACCAGCTCCAATTAAACGGCTCAATTTTGACCACGAAACTTTGTCATTGAATCAAGCTTTAATAAAATTTGAACCAAAATCCAAAAAACCTTGAACATTTTTTGCGGAACCGCCGTTGAACATTTCATAATGTTGCACGAGAAAAAGTTCCTCAGATACGTTTCCCAATCATTTTTGAATGATTTTAAGTATGATTGATGCTTAAAGATAGCTCTTAAGGTCAGGCACTCATGTAACTTGAATTTTTGATTGCCTATTTTCTGCACCAAAAATATCTAAGGAAGGGTCAATTCCTGCACCATCTTTAATTTGATTATATTTATTAGGGATATTTACCATTATTCGTTAACACTTAATTGTGGTACATTACTGATCGTGGGGTGTTCTGCGCGCGCCCGGGAAAGTTCATTTTTGTATTCAATACTTTAAATATACGCCACCCTCTAGCGCACTCTCCACAATAAGTATTGTAGACAAATTTCAAGTTATTAAATGGTAACCGTAATTAATAGGAATCGCTTCTGACAGTATGACACTAGGCGCAGAAAATTTTATAAACAACTTTTTGTCCTCGCTTGGGAAAACCTGCACCTACGCTATAAATAGCCAAGTGGAATTCAAAAATGAGTTCTTAAAATTCCAGCCTATTTTTGACTCGAGAATTCACAAAATTTTTACTTTTGATGTAAATTCGTTGTTCCCGAACATAAATAACACTCGTACAGTCAATTTCATCCTAAATGAAGTTTTTAGAGACCCTACTGTATATTTTTTTAAAAAAACAAAAAAGGGGTTTTCCTTCAACCACCTACGCGTGAAAAATTTCGGAAATTTAAACATGGTTGTCTAAACAATTTTAACATTTTTCAATGTCAAATTGGCACGTTTGCCCCAAAAAAGGGGTTAAAATGGGCACACCTCATAGTTCCCTTTTTGCTGACCTTTTTCTTGGTATGCTCGAGCGTACTGTACGCTGCGTACAGTGGTAGCTAAACTTGAGCGCCAAGGTCACATCATCAAATGGCTCAGATACGTCAATGACTGTATTTGTGTAGCCAGAAAAGGGTCATTCAACACCATTTTTGACAAAATTAACAAATGAGATAAACGTGTCAAATTCTCAAATAAAAAGATAGACGGCGGGGAGTTCACCTTTGTATCGAGTTGTATTTATCTTGAGGACAACTCTTTCCAATTTCGCACTGGTAGAAAAAACGGCCAAGAAACTATACTCACACATTACAAAAAAGCCACTGTTTCTAAAAAGTATTTAATACGTAAAATTTACACTATGTAACATGAGTTGAACATGAATTTTTCAAGTGTGAATTTTATAGTATGTTACATGACTTGAAAAATTCATGCTCAACTCTTTAAATACGTTTACATGATATCCCTTTATTGCCCTCTCCCAAAGATTTGGTCCCTCAAAAACACGGGGGGTGAGAAAACAACGCGGTTTTNAAAAACGACTCAGCCGATTAGGTTCTTAGATAGCTCAAACTGTGCACAAATATCTAGTGAATAATAAAAGAATAAAAATTGGTCCGAATCAGACTATTTTTTTTTAATTTTTTTCAGACCTTTGTTTCTATTTTTTAACAAAAACTAATTATTAAACAATTTCCGTAATCTCAGAAAAAAATAAAAACATTGGTCCTATTAGAAACAATTTTCAATATTCATATTAATTAAATAATTGTGCTCAGTTTGAGCTATCTAAGAAGTCAATCGGATAACTCGTTTTCAAATGACGCGTCGTTTTATTACCCCCCGTGTTTTTGAGGGACCAAATCTTTGGGAGAGGGCAATAAAGGGATATCGAGTATAACCTTAAGCCGATATTTCTTAATAACGCCTACCCTTTAAAACTCATCGAAATAAATTTTTTCAAATTTTTACAAAATGTTCCTCAACCCGCCGACGTAACATACACTCTTTGCATACCACACACCGCCAAATCCATTGATTATCATGTGCAGAAATTTATTAAGGCGTTCAACTTTCAAACTTATTTTCTGCCGACGCCAAACCACCTAAAAATAACGAAATTGACACAAACAATTGCATTTATCATTTTAAATACCTCTGTTTGAGTAATTACGTAGGCATGACTGGTAGAAAAATAAGAACCAGCGCCTCCATAATTTCGTAAGAAAAAATTTCTTGCTCGAGCAAGGTGTCAGGGCAAGGCAGAAAATAAGAGACAAATTTTATTTCTGACACTTCAGTGTACTGCAAAGAGGCTTTAGATTCTATTTTGAAGGCTGGAAAACCGAGGCATTTCTCATAAGAATCCTTGGACCGGATATAAATGAACAAAATAGTCACCGCTATTTTTTTTATTCTGATGTTGGCAATTTAAAAAATCACTAACCCACAATTTTATGAATTCTCGCGCACTTTCGATAGCGCTCAAATTATAATTTCACCAATTCAGAAATAACTTAGCTGAATTTTTTGCCTTATTTTTTCTTCCGTTCAAATTTGCCATTCATTATTATGCTTAATAAAAGCAAAACTAGTCGATAAAAACTTTGTTTTAATTAAATGGTACAATTTGTACTTAACTATCCGGCAACGAGGTATTATAATCTGTACCAACTTAGTTATCGTAATTACTCTCAAATATTTCCCTAGACCAGATATTCGTTAAAGAGGTATTTTTATTCTTCAGAATACAAAATAGATAACTATGGAAATATTTTTTCGACAAAACAATTAAGAAAAATTTGTAAGTTAAGGGGGTTCTGAATGTGAATTGCTGTAATTGCTGGGTATTTGTAACCACTTTTCAACAGTATGTAACTTGTGATTAAAATGATCAAACATGAAAATAAAATAAATATATTGTTCTGTAAACACTTTTCATGATTTTTATAAACCCAAAAAAATTTTCTCATTAGTAACAAATTCGTAAATCGTATTACGAAAACGAGTTTTNAATCAAAGAGCGCGCACCGCTACTCCTTTGATAAGTCAAGTGTTATTATCATAATAAATAATAAGAAAGTCTTATTCATTTCAATAATGCAGATAAAAGTTTTTAAAAATATTTTTCCTGCTCAATTTTCACGGAGAGTTCAATTTTGGCATTTATAATTAATAAAAATACGAATTTTTAATTTTTTTCAAAATAGTCATATTTCGGATAGAAGATGTTAAAATAGATAACGGGGGCGAAATAGAGCATTTTAATTAGTTGCAATCGATTCCTATGCCCCGATTTACCTATGTTCGATATTTTGTTTGTTCAATTTATCAAATAGAGAAAGTTGACTTGTGCAAGCAAATTTACATTCAGAACCCCCTTAATGATAGGCAATATCCAAAAGTTTTTTTAGTTTGGACAGAGTTGTAAGTGACTTTAAAAAAATATTTCTAAACTTATTTATTACTTCCTATTCTCGACAATATTAATTTCTTTTGTCAGGCAAAAAAAGTTTGCCGTTCCTACCTTACTCTAGGGCAGGCTTGTAAAAAGGAACAATCCCATGTTTTTTCATTCCCCTGTTCCATTCACCAAGCTTTTATTTCCCTCTTTCCTCGTTCTCCTTGATAATTGTCACCTTTCCTTCCCTTTCCGGGATGGAACAAAAAAGGGGAAGGATGTCGATTTTGAAAAATTTAGGAACTACAGCGGGGTGCGGCGTATAGTTATATGCGTATAGTTGGAACCCGAGATAAAACCTACGTAAGCCTCCGCAAAAACCTACGCTTTTGAAAAATAAATTTATTCGTTCCTGGCGTGCGGCGTATAGTTATAGGAAAAAGATAGGGTTTTTTTTCAAACGTTCCTAGGCAAAAGATAGGCGTTTTTCACCAGATTTTCAGACCAAGATTCTCCTGTCTGGGCGACAATGAAAAATACTTTTTTTTAAAAACATGTTCAGATTGACCAATGAAGTGTCGGTATTTCAACAAGTTTAAAAACATGTTTTCAAGTCAATACATATCATGTGTACATCTTAGAAGATTTGTAACGAAAAATTAATTTTAAAATCACCAAAAATTCTTACTCTGACCACCCCTTAACTCAATTACATGTATAAACTCTAGATACTGTTTAAATTNTTTTTTTCTTTGAAATCTTCTTTGAATTCATGTTTTTTTTATTAACTTTATTTCATTTTTTCGATGAAATCAAATTTATAAATACACTTAAAATTCTAGTCTAGAATATATGTAAAATTACCCTTAAATCACCAAAAATTCTTTCTTTGACCATATTTTAACGCAATTTTTAACTCTAGATATTGTACAAATTGACCAATCAGAGCACATTTTCCCAGAAGTACGCGTATAGTTAGAAAGTACGCGTATAGTCCGGATTACGCGTAAAGTCCAGGGTTTTGGGCGACGAACTTTCTAACTATACGCCGCACCCCGCTGTATTTGACCAATTTTCGGCCAAATTAAGCTTGGGGCTAAGAATAAAACATTTGAGCCTTCAGTAAATTGACACCACATAAATCGAAATCATTTTCAAAATTTAATAAAGCGACCTCATGCGGAGCAAGAGAGCGTAACTTAAAAATTTGAGTATTTTAAAAAAAGATGATCTCTTCTATAAAACCTGAATCAAGAGTTAATCCACCCTAAGGAATCGAAAATCATATCGAAATTCCCGAAATTGACCATAGATGAAAGTATTTAAATTTGAGTATTTCTGAAAAATGAACAATTTTTTCGGAAAAGTTTAATCCAGGGTCAATCAACACTGAGGAATTCTTTCCCATAAATTATTTTATTCTCTTTTCTTCCCCGTTCCCCTCAGTTTTCTTCCCTATGGCTTCTCTGAATCTCCGTTCTCTTTTCTTCCCTTCCCGTTTTACAAGCCTGATTTTCTTTGATATTTTGCAAGAACTGATAACAAGCACGAACTTTTTTTCGGACTTCAGGTACTTTAAGGGGGTGGTGTGAGTGATTTTTGACATTTTGGGCGCTTGGTACGGTTAAACTGAAGTTGGTAGAACATTTCTAACCAATGCAAATGAAAGATCCTTGATCTCGCCATTTTATTTGACACTTTAGTGAAACTCACACTAACCACTTGGTTAACCGCGGTTAAACACGAGTCCCTCATCATTATTCAATGAAACAAGGATCCTAGGGTTTTCGTTGGAAGAAATTAAGATTTTTTTAAAATCCCGAAAAGTGTCTGAATTTTAGTGCCGTGGATCTATTTTTTTCGATTTTTGTCTCAGGGGCCCGCAATCGGTTCGAATGTGCCGAAAATGGTGTTTTTCGACGTTTTGGTATAAGGCTTTTTCTGTGAAAATGCCAGAAACGTCATTTTTGGAATATAAAAAGCTCAATGTGTCCTACATATCCCTTTGGTCGTATTTTTTTCGAATTTCGGCCCGATTGGCTGTAAATCAACAAAAAAATGCGCAAAAATAGAAATTAAAAAAAAAAAAAGTGATAATTAGAAAATCTAATTTTCTTGGGTATGATTTGCTGGAAACAATATAAGCAATTATGGTCTGATATTGACCACAGCGAATTTCAGAAAAAATTTAAAATTTGTCTGACATTTTGTCATCGAAATTTTGTTTTGATCTCTAGCACCGTATGTGGTTGTTCTATGGGGCTGTTTTATCGATTACGGGGGCTCTTAGTCATTTTTTACTAGATTTCTAGCAAAATTTTTTATTTAATTAAGCTTTTGCAAACGACTCATCTGATTGAGTTCTTAGATAGCTAAAACAGGGCACAAATATCTGGTAAATAATTAAATTTAGAAAATTGGTCCGAATCCGACGATTGTTACCAATGTTTCAAAGAAAAACTAGTAATTTATCAATTTCAGTAATCTCAGAAAAAAAAGATGAAATAAATGGGTCTGATGAACAAATTATTTCTATTTTATTTTTCAGAAAGTATTTGTGCTCAGTTTTAGCTATCTAAGAATGTTATCGGATGAGTTGGTTTTAAAAGCCAAATTATATAAAAATTGGCTTAAAAACTAGTAAAAAATGACCAGGAGCCCCCGTAATTGATATGGGGTGGAATCTAGAGGCTCTAAAGGCCAGTGACGTCATTCAAAAAATTAATTTCTGATATGAACAATGTTAATTGACACCGCTTTTTATGATCGAAAATCAATAAAACGCGTCGGATCCGTCCTTAACCCACATACTGATTTTGGTAATATATTACCACTTCGAATTTAAAAAAATCTTATTTTATAGCTGTATCATCCGATTAACGTGTTATTTTGCATCACTTGGGTTTTCACTAGCTTTTCTTTTGGTGCGTAAGGGGATTGTGGTGCTTACAGTAATGTGCTGGGGAAAAATAAGGCGTTTTAAAACTCAAAATATCTTTGTGAGAATGAGGAACGTTTATTTTTTCCAATTGTATATTGTAGTCCGTTAACCTTGAGAAGTCAAAATTGATTCATTCTAGAAAATATTATCACATCAAAAAAAAAACCCTTTAAATGCATAAAACCTCATTGCTGTATTTCTTTCATTGAAAAGTATACCGTCATATCGCACCGTATCCAAATCACATAATGCCGGATATTATTGATCAGAAAAAAATTCTCTACAATATTAACTCAAGCTATTTTATTAAAATTCATCTTAATTCGCCGAAAATTATTTTTGAAAATTCCTTGCTTAAGTTAAATATAGGCAAAATGAAGATTATTTCAAAAAAGTATACCTCACAAACGGCACATGGCGATTCTTTTCTCTTTTTCATAAATTTTCTCATTACTTGTTAAACTTTTAACCAAGCAAATTTTAATATTTTTTTTTTTATATTTTTCTCGCAATCAACTATTCATGCTGGAATTGAATGCGCGCCATATTACTTGATTATGCTAAAAATTGAAATATTGAAAAGGTGCAAAAAATCTGAACAACTATTATATTGAACAATAACTTTCATTTAGATCAACTTTTTCTTGCGAGTTGATTTTTTTATATTTGAAATGATACCATAATCTTAAATTATTTCCGTTTTTATGCAAGTCCAAACGATATTTTTGGAAAATTTTTCTAGAATATTGTCCAGAAAGTTTCCCAAATTTTATTTTGGTCTGAATCTCCGTGAAAATTGATCACTAATGGGGTTATTTGTTTTTGATCATCTGTCATTATTCGGGCTATTTCCAAGTGAGCAAGCGATTTCAATGTTTCTACGAAAAAAATATCCAGAAATAATTTGTGTTTTTTTTAACTTGCAAACGAATTTCTGAAGGTGCTGGATGATCAGGTGCAATTGAAAAAATACGAAATTTGCGAACTCGGGTCGAAAATAACTACTGCACCCACAATCCCCTTAAGGGAGTGGTTGTCGCTAATTTTCCTGTTTTTAGATGCGGTTTATGGCTAAACTAGCAGAGCCAGAATTCCAAAAACTTTTTCAACGTTAAGAAAAACTCTTTGCAATCATTGTCAGAATTTCAGTAATCTGATACAATCCAACCTACGCACATAAACGTATAGTAAACCTTACCAAAACACACTAAAAAGCTTTCTTCTCCGTCAGTTTTCATCTTTTTCATTTAATTTGTGTCAGGCTCCACTGGAGCCGCTCCAGATCATCAATACAAAAGATAATCTAGAGCGTTTTTTCGAAATTTACCTTTTGTCGAACAAAAACTTCAAAAAACTTCTGAAAACGAAATCTGAAATCGAGATTTAGAGGCTTTTTCAAAAGCCTACTCCTCCGCCAACTTTCAACATGAATTTTCCGTTTATACTTTATATGAAAGCTCAAAATTAGTTTAACAATAATCGAGAGCGGTTTTTTCGAAATTTTGATCAGACTTTGTTCTGGAGACATATGAAGGTCACTATAATGTTTCATTATTTGAAACTCAAAAAGCTCACTTCTCTTACAATTTACATCAATTTTTGTTATTTTTTTGAGTCAAGTTCCGGAAAACCAATATCAACAATAATCCAGAGTCCTTTTTTTCAAAATTTTGCTTTTAACAAAAAAAATGCGAAAAGACCGAAAAACAAAGTCTCAACGAAAATTGGTCGAAAAAAATGGTCTCTCAAAAGCAAAATTGAAAAAAAAGGCTCTGGATTATTGTTGATATTGCTTCTCCGAAACTTGACTCAAAAAATTTGAAAAAAATCATGTCAATTGAAGGAGGAGTGAGCTTTTTAGTGTTCTTTTTGGGAGGCGTATTAAGGGTTAGTGCGGGGGCGTAGGTTGAATTGTATTATATTACAATAAGTGTTGAATTTATTTTCGACACTTGTTCTTAAAGTTCAGAAAGTTAGAAATTTTATAATACCACCTTCACCAGTTCATCAAGAAACCATTTATAAAGAAGAGAGCCCTTAAGGGAGTGAGTGTCGATAATTTGGCTCTTTTTTACACATTTTCAAGTAAAGTTTCTGAGAAACCTGGCTTCAGAAATAATTTTTCTTCCAACTACGTAGTACAACTCTTAAGGAAGTTGCCAGTAATATTTAGAGCATCTGATACTTGAACCTACGCATAAAAAATGGTTTTTAGTAGGCGTCCCTAAAACTACTAAAAAGCCTCCTCCTCATTTATTTCTCATCATTTTTCCTTGTTATTTTCAACTCAACTTCCAAATATGAATGCGCATCTCCGAGCGAAAGCTTTTTTCAGAAATTTTGCCCCTAGTGGTCAAAACAGCTTATTTGGGAGCTTCACGAAAAAGCCTAATCCTCCTTGAAAATATATAGAAAATTGTTAATTTGTGCATCAAATTCACCGCAAAGCCTGGATTAAGGTCCGAGCGAAAAAAATTTTCCGAATTTTTTTCCAAAATCTCAGGAACGACTCGCGAATTTCTTGTTTTTGTTGAAATTCTGAACTATAAATTTTCTAAAACCTTCTTTATTTGAAAAAAAAAATCAAAATACAGAAAAAATCCTGGGAGTTAAAAAACTCAGTGACAAATTCTCTACAAAAAAAGGCAATCTCAAAAGTTATCTGAGAAATTTCAATTATCGTCACCCTTAATTAAACCTTTAATTTCAACCCCCGAAAAACCGACTTCTTTGAAAAAATCACAAAACCTTAAAAAATCTTTTTAGTGAAAAAACTTTGCAGAAAATTCTCTACAAAATAGGTGTATCAAAAAAATTATACGTGAAGCTGAGATATCGACGCCCACTCCCTTAAGTTTTCTCTTTGCCCCTCTTACTTTTTGAAATATAGCAACTTTATCAAGGCACCCTTTTCAATCTTAAAAATTGCTTCTTCGGAAAGTCGATTTTTAGAAAGTTCAAAACAATCGTGGTAACCCTAGTCTAGACTGTTTAAAATCCCCACAGCCCGAAATAAGTTACACTTGATTGTCGTTATACTTGAAATATGCCCCTGGAAAGACATTTCTAAGCTCTTCGATTAAATCTCCCAGTAATTATTCGAGGAGGTTAACTTTTCGCCAGTAGATGCCCTTTTAAGTATTTGATGTTAACATAATTCACTTTCATTATGTTATGGCTGATTATCCAAGCGATTTACTTATGTAAGCACGTAGCTATTTTTTGTTTTTATCCATGTTTTAGGCTACATTTGACATTCAGAGTTTATTCATCATTTATCACGATTCTTTGATTATTCACATTTTTGAAATTCAAGTTAGAAAAATTTATTTGAATCATGATAAATGGTGATTAAATGTTGCCTAAAAACCAGTCAGATAGACTAGAGTGTCCGACAGGAACTTTACAAACCAAATCAAATACGCTGATGATAATTTTTTGCTCGTACTTAGTTTGAAATGCTAGTCGGATGCTAAGCTGCAAAACTGACATGTGAACGTGTTATTTTTGGACGATTAAGTTTGGTTTTAATAGTTTTTTTTCAATGTTATTTCCTTGATCAAACTACTGGAAATTGATATTTTGACTCAAAGTTTTCTGGCTTTACTTTTATTCCAATTATTTTTAAATTTTCATACTGAAAATGAGCAAAATATTTGAAAGTTATTTAAAAATTTTAATGGTGACATATCCCTTTATTACACTTCGCTTAGAATGCGTAGCCACAACGTTAAAAGGAGTAGTGGGCGTATTTTCTGATATAAAGACTTAACTCGTAACGTTGCAAAGTGGTCGCTAGCGACTTAGTTTGCTTTAAATATTATATAACTTTAATTCTAGAAAATATTCTGCTAAGGCGACGCTACGAAATATTTTGCTCTTTAGCGCTGGAAAGGTTAAGAGTTTCATCCAGGGTTCTAAAACCTTTACCAGGACTTTTTTACTTAAAATTTGTCTGATGCTATTCAAAACTCGATGTGATGACCTTGAAGTGAAAATAAATTTCCAAATCGTGATTCTTTTCGAATGAAAACCTTAAAAAAAATATTTTTTAGATTACGAACTACCATTCTAGAGACTTTTATAATATTTTTATGTACACTACGAATCAAGTGGACCAGATTCAAGGGCCACTTTATTCGTGAGTGGAGACAGCATCTACGATAATGGCGCTACGTTAAAGATATTCTGCGCAAATACTGCTTTTCCATATAACGGTTGTGTGAATAAAAAGTTCAGTTAATTTGAACTACTCTTAGTTTACATTTTCACCTAGAAATTGCATGATAATTTTCGGATACTTATCTAAAATAACTTATCTACAGTATCTGTAGTATATTTTTTGAAATAGAGTACACTTAGTTTCTCAATTTCAGGGCTAGACGAGTACAAATCTTTTTAGACCTTTGCTAACCTTAGAAGACGGGTTAAAATTAAGTGGCATAAAATTTAAGAATATTGACAAATAAGCATTTGCAGTTACTTTTGATGTGATAAAAGGACGGCGAAAATGAAATTTGCGAAACAATATGATTAACCGAAAAACTTAGGGGACTTACTAGTCATACTCACTAAAAAGGGGCTTTGATTAAATTTCAAGGTGGATTTTTCGCTAGCTTTCCGGCCGGGGTACAAATATAATGACAATGATAATATTTTAGAACTTCTGAAAATTGACCGGGTTTTCGAATTCGTTCAATTTTACGAATCTGGAGGATTTAGACGGGAAACGGACTTTCTATTTAGTTTAATAAAAATTTAACAATGTGGTCGTTGCAAACCACGAAAGTGCCGCAAAATAACTTTTGCACATTGTTGTCAAACAATAAAGGGGGTTATGGCCCATAAGTTATGGGTGCTGGATTACATGGAACATTCTTTATAGTGAAATTAAAGAAACAAAATATAATTTCCAGGTAAATCGGGTCTGAGAAATTTTTCAAAGCTAAGTTAAATTCGCAATTTGGACGTCAAGGTCTGTTTCAAAAGTTTTGAACAAAATCGCATATCACATTTATCGGTATAAAAATATGATTTGAATAAAAAAAAAATGACTTCTCTATGATTTGAATAAAAAAATAACTTCTCTATGATACAATGGTAAGGAATCTAATTTTCAACCCGTTTCTTTGTATTGACAGAAGTGAGCTTTTTATTATTTGATTTGAGATCAACACACCAGTAGTGTGACACCACTTTAATTGTGATAACGATGCGCGCGGCATGTTTGATTAAGAGATGAACGCAAAAAGTGGAAATACCAAAAAAAAATTCATGAAATTGTTGAATATCCTAATCCGAGTACAGTAGATCAAAAATGCCTAGGTAAAAATACAAACCAATTACAAGGTAAAAATTACAAGGTAAAAATACAAACCAAATACAAACGAGAGTGAGACGGGCCAACCAACCAATCAAATCCCTGAATTGAACACACAATTGGTTTGTATTTTTACCTAGGCAATTTTGATCTACAGTACTCGAAATAGGATATAGTAAAAAAAATTGTCAATAACATTTTGGAGATGATTTGAATTTTGACGGATTTTTGATACTGCGGTCAGTTAAACCTTATTAGCGAGAAATTTAGGAAATTGGAAGAATATTTGTCCACCAAGGTTTCAGAATTTTCAAAACTCATTTCAAATCTTCGAAAGTTGACACATAACACTGCATAAACCTGACCTTAATAAACAATTTAAACACCTAAAAATAAATTTTATTTGTAGTTGGCGGGTCGAAAAATATTTTACTTGAAAACGAGCTATTAATTTAACAAAAAAATTGTTGTGAAAATACTTTTTTAATATTAATTTATCTTCATGTTTAATAATATAAAAATGAAAAATCATCTAAACGGGAAAATATCATGTTAACTGTTTTGGCTAACATGTTTCGAGGACTATCGCCAACTGAGTGTCATTTCATTGATTTAATAATATTTCTGTGCAAATTTATTGCATTTTTTTTGCCACCCTCGGACATCTAATATTTAAAGAATTGCGAATGATACCAATGGTATCATACCATTGTAAGAACAAAATGACGGCAAGTGTAGTTCGTTTTAGCCCTTTATAACGGTTAAAATGGTCGACCACTGTCTATCATTTATTGGGAATATCTAATTAATTGCCAGTGGCAAGAACAAAATACAAATACCTCAAAAGCACCAAACTTTCTTAGGACCATTATTATTAATATAATTCTGTTAGTTATGGTAACGTTTTCGATTTATTCATTTTCAACCATTATTTAATAATAAAGAATTTTTCGTACAGATTTCAATACATTGAATTTTTCCAAACTGGGGAGTCTAGAACTTTTTTCGTTACAGAGAAAATAATGGGGGCATAATAAAATTATTATTAATATCAGCAAAATAAGCGCTCAATCTCAAATTTTTTGACCAAAATAAAGTTCAGTGAGAAATTTATATACTAGTAGCCTTTATACTATAAAGGCGAAATTGGTCGAGTATTAACAGCAATTGGTATTTTAAACTTTTCAAGATTCAAAATAAATTTTTTCATTTATGATATTTCGAAAAATAACATTTATAAATCAAAGTAAAATAAAACATGTGTCATACTAATTTATTAATGATTCATTACAGTTTTTTGGGTGCATCAACCGGCTCTAAGATTTTTTATATTTTTAAACTTGTGGGCTAAAACTTACCTAAATTTTGGGGCGCAGGCACTTTATTTCATATATATGATCAAAATGCACGTTGAAACCATGTTGAAAAAATATATCAACACGACAAGATTTCTGACAAGTACATATAAATCAAAGATATGATATGATGTGCATGACTTAAAAATGTTTTATGAAACTTTATTTTTATACCTAAAAACGACGAAAAATTAACAGAAAAAATAAACAAGGGGGTTGCCCCATATTGAGGGCAAACGCGCAAAAAATCAGCTACCCGACAAAAGAGTCCTAGGAATCTGAAAAGTTAGGACCAAAGACAGTTTTTGACGGAGAGAATTTTTGCTTAAAATATTTTTTGATCAGACCACTTGGTGGCGCTGTTTCGAGCGGTCAAAGTTTTCTTTTCAAAATAAAGGCAAATGTGTATCGATAAAAAGCAAAAAAAAATTTGAACCAAAATTTTAAGTGTCAAAAACTGTCCTAGGACAAAAAATTTCAGATTCATGCGACCCTTTTATCGAGTACAGTCCCTACCCCCTCGAAATGCAAATAATCCCTTTCAACCCCTCGAAATGCCTGTTTTTTCTGAAAAAGACTTTCACCCCTTAAAATGCATAATTTATTTTTGCACAGTACGCAATCTACTTTTTACGTACAAAAATTTTCTTTGATTATCTCTACCGATCATCACCTGGCAAGATGATATTTCCGATCTTTTTTGGCGCGTAAAAGAGTTTATTTGTTTAATTGTCAGTATGGGACTCAAAAATACTGCATATAAGGTCTGCTTTTGTATAAAAATTAATAAATAAAAATGACGTGCAAATACTTAAAGCGTAATAGTTTGACATTAGCACAAAAAAAGAAATATATGATTTTTATATAGACAGCGGTCGAAAAAAACGCAGTATTATTTGGCTACTTATTTTTCTGAAAAATTCGGTACACAATTACAGAGACAAGTAATTGCTAGAATATTTGGTACTCCAGAAACCTTCAGAAACCTGTCAATAGAGGCTTTACGGCGAATAAGAATAAGTCATATCACTAGCACTTTGAGCAAGATGTTTATATTGCGGGTTGTGAGTCACAACTGTAATTTTGACAGCGTTTGCCACCTTGAAATGCCAACTTTTTTGGATTTTTTTATTTCAAAAAGTTAAGGACTGTAGTCCGGCACGTCTCCAAATTTTGGCCCTGGAGACTAAATTATGTCAGATGTTGCTTGTTTTCTGGTATGAATCCTGGTTTTTCGAGGTGAAAATTGTTCAAATTGACCGGATTTCGTCAGATTTTGAAAATTTTAAACAGTCAGCCTATCAACTTAATTATATTTAAACAGACTGATTTTATGAATGTAACCATATATTTAATCTATTCACTCACCACAAGCAGTACTTTCAAAATAAACTCCTTATATTGGTTGTATTGTTAATACATGACAGGCTAGTGTGATCATTTGAAATCCTCCCACAAACAAAGGGTTTACCGATCAGTAGGAATAAGAACTCGTTTTTATGGTGATGGCTTGGATTTAAACGGCAAAGTATGCTCAAAACAAATTTCCGTTTGTCATGTTCTTTGGTATTCTTAAANTATCACCTTTTGCATGATCTGAAAGATGTGGGCTGAAAAGAAGAGAAAGCGGCCTCATGAGTGGCTAGAAGGGGTCTTAGGAGTGTTAGGATTGGCTCCCTCAACCCACATCTCTTAGATCATGCAAAAGGTGCTAAAGGGATATTCCTTCCCATTATCGCCAAAATAAACCGAGCAATTTTGCCCATATCAGCGATATGATATCGCCGAAAAGCCAATATTGCCGAATTCGATTTTTTAATTGCGTCTTGGATGACGTCAAATTTCAAAATCAAATTTCTCAAATCAACTCGGTCAAATCTTTGTTTGATTTCGTTGGTTGGAGTTTTTAATTTTACACATTTTGGTATTTTACTTCATTTGAACCTTTTGGAAAACTCTTTATAAAATTGAAAAAATTTTCAAATTATAACGTTATTTTGAAAGCCCACGTGTTTTTCATTTTTTTAACGGAAAACTTTATCTCAGTCGTCATATCGCCGAAAGTTTCTATATATTGCCGAGAGTGCTCAATTTCTGGCAGAGACTTTCGGCGATATCGAGCCTCCCCTGTTCAGCATTTTTAATTTTCCCTACAAAAAACAAATATTTTATCCTGAACTTATTCTTTTTAGAAATAACGAATCATAAATCAAGGTAGTAGTGTGAAAGTAGGTAAATGAAAAAACTAAAATTAAAGAATTATTTTAAAAAATTGGTCAATGAGAATTCAGATTTGAACCTACATAATTGAATATTCAACCATTATGATTGGCAGAGGAAAGATTCAGCAAAACCTAAGATCGGGACCAAAAATGTGACATGCTGTTACAGCATTGCTGTATGCAAACACGTGGGAGCTGAAAGACGAATCAAGCCACTAAACTCTTTTAAAACTGATCTGAAATAGCTTCACAGATAGTTTACCAATCAAATGAAAGAACTTAATATAAACCTGACTTAAAAACCAGTTGAAACCTTGACAAAGGTATTAATTAAGAGCAGACGTTTTAGATCATTGTTAATTCTGGTAAACGCTATAAAAACTGTATAACGATTAACATGCTCTGGTTGATGGACCACAATATTCAGCCACAATGTTTGACCACAAAAAAAATAATTTTATTATATAAAAATTAGAAGAATGGATATAGTAAAGAAATTTTGAAAAATTTGTGAACACAATAAGCCCTTTCATAGGCTTAGTCTTTTTAATATGATTCTTTTTTTAGGATAGGTTGCATGAAAAAAATGTGATGATTATAAATAAGGAACATAACACAATTCCATATTTCTTATTTTAAATTACAGAAATTTTTAAATCTATTTTCGTAATATTGTGATATTACAAAAATAGATTTTGATAAATTATATAATCACGAATAAACATCACCTAAGAAAAAGAGATAAGGTATATTTTAAGAACGGTTCACTCGTTTTTAAGGAGGGTGGTCTCAGGGGTCGGCACAAGATTTGAAAATTTCTGTCCTGTCCTGAGGCAGGCAAATTGTACCTGGAAGGCAAACCTGGCAGACAAACTGTCCTAAGGCAAACAACGAAGTTTTCAATGGCCAAGTGACGCAAAAGTACAAATCGTTGAACTAAATATCACCTCTTTCTGATATATTTGAACTAAAATCTTGCATCGTAAAAGAATATCGAAAATGACAGATGGCTCCTCCAATCAGAAACGTGCTTACAAAACTGACAAAATTATTTTTCTGAACTGTATCTCCTCCCTGGTTTCAACTTATTTCAAACAAAATATTTTTGAGACCCTAAAAAAGTGCTTTCCTGGCCATGTACGCAGATAAAAAAGACTGCCCCTATACAGTATAGCCTGTATAGGCTATACTCGCAGTCGTCTATATTTTCATAAAATAAACATTAAAATGAAATTGGGTCAATTTGTTTCTAGAGCCTTATTTTGCAACGCCCACCCCCTTAAGTGAGCCCAAATTATTTTTATTAATTTACTCCATTTTTATTACATTACAAATCAGGAGTTTGTTGCCTTGTGGGCGTCACTCGCTAGTTGATACAATAGCTTGCCTCCGCACGAGATTAGCCTAGGCAACTCATGCTAGGAACTTTATGTATTATAACAATCAACTCAGTTGTTTGTATTATATATTTATGTGCAAATTGTCAAAAACTCTAAATTGTGTACTTTTGTGTTTCTGTTTCAAAAGATTAAATTCGAAACGTCACTTAACGACAAATATATATTGATAACCAACTCTCAGAGGACAGATCTTGAACATCCAAATCTGACCAATAAAATCGGTTTATTCTGTTATCCAGGGTTTTGATTGGGTGCTATTATCCCGCGTTGTTTGTATCATAACGTTATTCAAAATATGTCCGATGATGGGTCTGTTATCCATAATCTAGTTAACAATGACAAGGAATCCCTGTAATCGATATAATATCATGACAAGTCATTATTGAATAAATTCCCGCAGTTAAATTGTTTTATTGTTAATATTTTATTTTATTAAAACGCTAACGCAGGCTAGGAAAAGGGAACGTTCCCCAGACTTTTTCCTTCCCTTTTCCCTTCCCCTAGCTGTCGTTCCCCTCTTCCCCTCATTCCCCTTAAAAATCGTTTCCTTCCCTTCCTTTCCCGGGGAAGGACCAAAAAAGGGGAAGGCTTGCGTTTTCTTGAATTTTTCAGAACTATTCAACCTTGCACCATGAATTTCGACCAAATTTGACTCGTAGACATTAGACATGAATTTGTACCAAGAATCTATTCTGACGACGCGTCGCCATTCTTATAAATTGAGCCATATAAGCAAAGTTAAATTATCAACATACATTTTTTATTAGCTTAAAATAATACTCAGCCAATTTGCTATACAAATTGTATAATACAATTGTAAAAAAAAATTTTAAACGAATTAAAAGGCATTTAATGAAGATAAGAAAGAAAAAAGTTGCGAAAATTACCTCCAGTCACACTTAAAAGTGCAACAATAAGATAAATTTAAACCTTTATTTTCAATTTAAACAACGTCATATTAAACTTCAAATGATTGGCTATCGCTCTGTTAAGTAATAATTATATGGTTTTTAAAGAATAATTCTGTCAGAATTTTCGAGTAAAATGATTCTTAAATTGTTCAATTGTTCAACAATTGTTCACAAACGAGTACAAAATGTTAATTTTTCCTGCAAATTAATATACCACGTGCTATTTAAGTGAGTTAAATATCTAAAAAACTTTTTCAAAAATATTCGAAGCTAATTCCAAAAACTCCTTCCCCTTCATCCGCAGCCTGTCAATTTTCATCCGTTCCCTTCCCTTCCCCTTGGCCTCTCTGAATTTACGTTCCCCTTTTCTTCCCTTCCCTTTTCCTAGTCTGCGCTAACGGATGAGCCCTATTTATAAAATATATAATTAATCTCAGTACAAAAGGAGGCCCCATATCGCCGAATTTGCCAATTTCAAGAAATAAATCTACACAATTTCACGAATTTCAGCTAAAATCATTCCAGTGCCCATATCGTCAAAATTGCTTGGGCGTTTGAGATTTTCATTACGAATTACTATAATGACGTCATATCCTATTCCGAGTACAGTCGATCAAAATTGCCTAGGTAAAAATACAAACCAATTGTGTGTTCAATTCAGGGATTTGGTTAGTTATAATTCTACTGTACTCGGAATAGGAGAGACGCGTTAGGTGTGGTGGCGAGAGAATTGAACACACAATTGGCTGAATTGAACACACAATTGGTTTGTATTTTTACCTAGGCAATTTTGATCTACTGTACTCGGAATAGGATATATATTTCAAGATGAAATATCTGAAATCTAATTTTTAAAATGTGACCTTGATTGACGTTGGTAGAGTGCGTAATTCTACACATTTTGGTATATTATTTCATCTTAACCTGCAGTCCATGCGCCCTAACTAGAACACCACAAACTTCAATTTGCGCCCAATCTGGAACACTTTGATGAGACTTTTTGAGCTGGTCAGAACGAGAAGTCGACACACTTTCTTGCAAAATTTCTGCAAAAGGGTTCCAAATTGAACGCAACCGTCAAAATTATGTTGTTCCAGTTTGGTCGCATGGACTGTATTTTAAAAGAATTTATTTCGAAAATATATAAGATACCTTCAATCTTCATAATAAGAGAAAGTACAGATTTGTCTTTCAAGCTGCAATAAAAACACCATTTCTTTTGACAATAAATTAAAAAATACAATGAATACAAAATTTTTGTAATATTCAATTTAACGTCCCTTAATTTGTGAACGTCTTAATTCTGCTCTCGCGCCCTGACCATTTTGTCCTTGGTTTTCAAATCAACTCTCGTGCACCTATTTACTGCTCTCAAAATGACCGTCGTTTTCGGTCTACCCGCAAAATCGACCACTTAGGTCAGATTTGTCACATATTTTTGAATGTAAGTAGAGATATCTTGTCAACTTTCGAACCCATGGTATGTTTATTATATTTGTTTTATCATAGCCAGTTTTTATTTGAGGTTTCGGCTAAACAGCCTTTATCAGGTCTAAGAAAGGAGTGTACAGAATTCGAATTTGATGGTTTGTTTGTAAACTTAATGGTTAACTCACTGTTTATAAGAAAGTTTCAGTCAGCTTCAAATAATAAAAAAAAAAGTTTAAGTCTGATGATTGTATTACTTATAATATTTTATTACAGTTAATCTCCGGTTGGGGGTCTTTTTTTCCCGTTTTCTGACTGAAGAAAAATAATATTTTTTTTTCAATATTTTATAATTTTCAATAATGAAAAATAGTGAAATATCGACTTCTACACAATTCGATCATGGATGTGCATAAATCTAGAAGATTTGACTTCTCAGAGCAAAATTTCGAACTCGAACTGCGGAAAGTTTGTCGTTATACTCTCAAATTGTTATTCGTAACAATATGAAAATAAAATGGCTAAAATTTTTTTCATCAAGAAAAATTATACACTTCAAAATATAGAAAATTAAAATATTCCTAATTGGGCCGTTTTCCAAGTCTCCTGGACTTAAAATTTTCTCGGCAAATGAAATAATCTGCCCTAGAAATTGACTAAAGAATTTCATGATTACAATAAAAATTCTCATTTTACGACAATTTATCAATTATTGTACATAATTGAGAATTCGAATAAGAAATTAGTGTAAGGAAGTTGTTCACCAAAATTAAAAAAACTGACAAAAATTTGAAGAACGGGCAAAAAAAATTATTTCTTCTAAGACGGAAGAAAATTTTTTTTTGTCCCCCGTCTTTTAAATGACAGGAAAAAAATTTAAAAGACCGGAGAAAAGACCCAAGAACTAATCTTCACTAATGTTCGTGTGTGGAAAGGGTTGGTCTTATGAATATGTTGAATGTGTTCTTGATTTACTTTATAATTAAGATCATATTTATATCCCTTGATTGCCCTCCTGTTCTTTTTTGGTCCCTCAAAAACACGGGGGGGGTGAGAAAACCACGCGTCATTTAAAATTGAGTCATCCGATTAGGTTCTTAGGTAGCTCAAACTGTGCACAAATATCTAGTGAATAATACAAAATTAAAATTGGTCCGAATCAGACCATTGTTTCTTTTTCAAAAAAAATAATAATTAAACAATTTCAGTTATGTTAAAAAAAAATAAATTCATTGGTCCTATTAAAAAACAGGTTTATTATTATGTTCCAAACTCTCAAATAAGGTGTTTATTGGCTCAAAAAATATATCGACGTAATTTGATCACTATTTGTTTACTTGTACCAGAACCTTATTTCCTAATTTAAAGGTCACATGATCGTTTTTCAACTTTGGTGTAATAGACAAAAAGTCTTAAAAACTTCTAAAGAACCACTTTTCTTTTTTCAAAAATTGATTTAAGTAACTTTTGAAAAAATCTACCAACTTTTACCAACTTTATCCCTTGAATTTTGAGGCTATGTTGTAATGAGAAAAAAAGTCTTAAAATTTTTTCTGATCCCGCTTAAAGGCTTTTTGTGATGATTTAAATTTTTTTTACGAAAAAGAAGTACTGTAATAAGTACAGTAGAAATTTTCAAAAAAAAACGCACAAAAGTCAATTATCCAAAAAATCGATTGAACACTCTGTAAATTGTCATTCATACATGATTAAGGGTCCTAAATTTCGATAAAAGGTCATCGCGCTACGGATGGCTCCAAAGACACTACGGGAGTTAAACAATTTTTGAAAAAAAACAGTAGTATTTTGACTGGGCTTGTTTTTTGAATTTACGGTCACGTGATCATTTTTGGGCTTTGGTGTAATGAAAAAAAATCTAAGAACTTTTTCTGATTACAATGAAAGGTTTTATTTGGTGATTCGAAAAATTTTTGCAAGAAATAAGTACTGTAATACAGTTAAAATTTGAAAAAAACGCACAAACGTCATTTTGTCATAAAGTTAATCAATAACCTTATAACTGATTTTGTCATTAATGATTAAGCGTCGTAAAATGCGATTAAATGGTGAATGGTCACTACTTGCCGGAAATCGAGTCTACGAGTTAAAAGAACCAGAGGTACCTGGTCTTTCGATATCTGTTTCCTCAGAAACGTCTATTTTAATCTCGAATGAGAGAGGGACAGTCAACGCGGTTTTTATACTAAGTCTTAAATTCAGGCTTATGAATCATAAGTTACTAAAAAGTTATGATGTTTCTGAGATAATCTAGAAAATCTTTTTAATTTTATTTCTTTATATTTTTTGGTTAAACGATGGAAATTACTGATTTTGANTACTTAAGAGGGTTCTGCATAGCCAATTGACTGCACAAATAAAGTTTCTCTTTTGATTAATCTAATAAAAAAATTCAGTTTGGGTAAATCGGGTCTGACAAATCTATATGACTTATAAAAAAATCTTTAATTCCGACGTTGAAAGTCTATGTTAACGTTCATTCAAATTCGCATATTACAGAAATATAATTAAATATCCTATAAAGTGGAAAATGAATTCTCTGTGAAAACTGGCTAGAGAAAGTATATTTTGTAGCCTGCATCCTTATTAAAGGATTAGCTTTATTATTGGGTATGTGAATTAACACGCTACTTTTCATATATAAAGCAGTGCGCGAGTATCTGTGATAAAAAAGAAACACAAATCCACACAGATTCCATACAACGTTCTTAGCATTTTAATTGTTCAATATTTTCGCTTAATTAAAATCCATTTTTCATAATGATAAGAGAGCTTTAAAATGTTTACGAAATTCATTTTTTATTTTTACGAACCACCAAACGTAAAACTCATTATCTCTTGCCCAACATTGGTCGACTGTTATGTATACTTTATTTTGACATTAAACTAATTTGTATAATACTGCTCAATTTTTGCTGCTGGTAAAAATTGTGCATTTCAAACTTGCTTCGTATTACGATTTACGAATTTGTTAACTAAATTGAAAATACTTGTGGATTATTAAAAATAATGAAAAGTGTTTACCAGAACACTAATTTTTTTTTCATTTCACGTTTGATTAATTGATCACAAATTACAAACTGTTAAAAAGTGGTTTCAAATACCAGGCAATTAACAGCAATTTACATACAAAACCCCTTAATTGCTCTCGCAGCTTGCTTCAAACTTTCCTGCTCGACTGCGGACGCTCTAGCTTTGACTTAATGTAAAATTTTCGTGAGGCTTGACTAGAGAGGTACATTTTTCCAAAAATTTCACAGGTTTTTTGGTAGATAAATTAATATAATTTATAATTGCTCAGAAATGGGATGAAATTGACGTGGGACCGTATTTTGCTTCACTGTCTCACACAAAAACTGATTGTCACCCCGCAAAGCCACACTCGTGAGTCGAATGTACGACCATGTCAATTTTAATTAATTTAAAATTCATCTTTTGAATTTAATCAAGATTAAAACGGTGGAAAGTTTTTCTTTGATATTTTTTTATTCTTTGCGCCTTTTTCAACCATATTTTTTTTGCATAACGCTTCGCTGGGGCAGGGTCGTAAAAGGGATGATCCTCCGACCGAATTTTCCATCCCCATCCCTATCCCAAAAAAATTTCCATCCCTATCCCATCCCATCCCCGCCACCCAAGGGGATTGGGAGGGATGGATAAGGGATGGAAAATTTCTCATCCCCATCCATCCCTAAATACTTGGTTCAATTTAAAAAGTAATTAATTATATTTTAAAGTGGTAAGTTGGTTCTTAGTTCGTATTTTCAGGGAGGTAGTCGGCTCTGAGTTATTTTTAAATGGGGGTTTAGTCCTAGATTGTTAATTTTAATTACTTTCACAAATTATTGAAGTCAAGAAACTTCAAAAGGTTTATAACTTTTTGACAAAAAAGAACGCAAAAAATAAGGAAGACCTGTTTAAGTGGGGTTGTATCACTGGCTAAATCGCGGGCATCATAAGTGAGAGAAGCTTATTCTGATTTTTGAAGTTAAGTAAGCTTGTACAAGTTATATTAGACCAAAAAAATTTGGAAAAAAATCCACAAATTTGTGGAAGGGCGTCTAATGATCTGTAAATAATCTCTGAGAAAATCTCGAGCGATTTTTGGCAGCACAGAACTATTTCAGCTAAAAATCCTGAAATGCGTAGAAGTATCTTCGCCTCAGGATTTTTTACCCCTTTAAATGATAACCCGACTTTAGACCCAATATCCTTGAGCGTTTTCACCATCGAAAAATTTTGGGTCAAATCAATACGTAGGTTGAACTTTTCAGTTAATCGAAGGTATAAAGTGAAAAAATTTTGGGTTTTTGATGAATAAATACAAAATTTGTAATGATATTTAAGGTTTCGAGCAAAAAAATGAGCACCCGATAAAATATGGTCTTTATGGAATTTAAAATTTCGGATCCAGCAGTGGTTTTTGACGCTCTGAATTTGTTTAAAATGAGCCCAAAATTGGCGAAGTCCGTTATAAAAAAGAATTAATGTGTTTTTAATCAATTTTTTTCAAAAATGAGCCCAAAATCGGCAGCAAAATCGAACAGCCAAATCGGAGGCAAAATGAAGGGGTAGCTTACGTATCGGGGAATGTTGAACACCGTGCGCTACCAACTAAAAATAATGCAAAAATTATCGAAAAAAAAGCATACCCTAACTGTTATTACTGACTTAGAACAATCTTGCCTTCAAAATAACATACGCTGCCCTTGGTTATTTAACGACTAAAAAATACTTCGGAAACATTTTTTTAATAACGAGGATTTCCATCTAAAAAGGGGATGAGAAAAGAGATGAAATGGGGATGGGAGGGGATGGAATTGGGTATAAAAAGGATAGATTGGGGATGGGCCATCGCCCTCAGGAATCCATCCCCTATCCCATCCCTCCCTTATCCTTTCCATCCATCCCTCGATCCCATCGACCCACCATCCCTACCCTTTTACACAACCTGGCTGGGAGGTAACTTTTTGCGGGGCATGTCGATACCGTCGATCAGTTTCATTTTAAGATAACTCTCCGTACGATAAAGCGATTGACCGAAAATATAGATGCAGTAAAACAATAATAATTTGTTTATATAAATTTCATGCAACATTCTCAAAAAATAATTGAACACAGAATAACAATTTACGTAAGTGATACAGGAAATTCGTCATCTGAATAGAGATAAGACAAATATATGTAGATGATTATTTATTAATAAATTCATACCTTAAAATAACCGTCACCATTCAATGTGTCGTCATCCTTTTTAATTTGGGTGAAATAATGGGTGAAATGAATCAAAAAGAGCAACGCTACACTGAACTGATTTGAAATTAACGACAGTTAATTTTATTGAATACCTACCAATTTAGTCAGTTATATTTAAGTAATAGCTATTGGAAGTTTTAATCGAACCAAAATGAAAGTTCATCAGATCAAGCAAACGTGAATGTCTAAACTAAATTTGAACTTTTGTGAAAAATCGTAAATCAATCTACAATCTTCAATTACAAAATGTTAATAAGAATTGAATAATACAGAGTGAGTTTTCGACTGTTTTGTCAGGTTTGGACCGGCCAAAATTATTGAAACAAACAGCCAGAATATTTTTCAACGAAATTAACGGAGTTAAATATGACAATATTTTGAAGGTTTCAATAACTTTTATGTTTATTCAGTTTGAACAAAATTGACGCACTAATTCGATTTTAAAAGAAATTTTCTGAATTAATTTTCAACGCGTCTAAAACAAACGAGAAATAAATTTTTTTCAACGAAAATAGACGAACAAATAAAAATATGACAATATTATCGTGAGGTTTCATACATTTTATGTTTTAATGTCAATTTGAAACAAAGATTACGCGACTTATTCCGATTTTGGTGTGAATTGAGAACATATTTTAACCAGTTTTGTTTCACGTACGGTACCGGTGAGGCCATCTCTTCACTCAGAATCATAAAAAGTTACTTTTTGCAGGTGATACGGAGAAGTGTTTTAGCTTCTCCCGTATTTTTTTCTCATGTTATTTTTATAACTGCCCGTTTCACCCCTTCCAAGTCCAGCTGGAGGAGAGGGCTATTTTCCCCAGCAATTTCCAACAATTATACACCGCCACAACCCCTTAAGGGCAGCTTCAATCGGACATTTCTGCCCAAAAAATGAAGGCTTGGAAGAGGCAATATTTGAATTTAGGGTCGCTTCATCAACATTTCTGCCACATAAATTTAGGCGGCACTTCAATCAGACATTCTAGCCATATGATATTTAGGCGGCTTCGATCGACATTTTCAGACGAGTGAAAATTTTTAAGAAGCCATTTGCAATTGTAATGTAATACATTGAAACAAGCTTCTCAAAATCAGTAAAAATTCCATCGTTAACCAAAAAATATAGAGAAATAAAATTTAAAAAAGATTTTCTAGATATCTCAGAACATCATACTTATGAGTAACTTATGATTCATAAGCCTGAATTTAAGACTTAGTAAAAACCGCGTTTGACTGTCCCTCTCTCATTCGAGATAACAATGGACGTTTCTAAGGAAACAGATATCGAAAGACCAAGGTACCTCTGGTTCTTTTAAACTCGTAGACTCGATTTCCGGCAAGTAGTGACCATTCACCATTAATCGCATTTTAACGAAAAAATTATTCTCTGTTTGTTTTCAAATAATTTGGCCGTCCATAACCTGACAAAAATGAAAACTCACTCTGTATTATTCAATTTGTATTAAACATTTTGTAATTGAAGATTTAGATTGATTTAGATTTTTCACAAAAGTTCAAATTTAGTTAGACATTTCACGTTTGGTTGATCTGATGAACTTTAATTTTGGTTCCGAATTAAAACTTCCAATAGCCTATTACTTAAATATTAACTGATAATTGGTAGATTCAATAAAATAAAACTGTCGTTAATTTCAAATCAGTTCAGTGATAGCGTTGCTCTTTTTGATTCATTTCACCCATTATTCACCCAAATTAAAAAGATGACGACATTGAATTTGAACGGTATTTTAAGGTATGAATTATTAATAAATAATCGATCTCATTGTTTGTCTTATCTTATCAGATGACGATTTCCTGTATCACTTAGTGAAATTGTTATTTCTGGTTCAAATTATTTTTGAGAATGTTGCATGAAATTTTTATAAAAATATTATATTGTTTATGCATTATATTTTGGTCAATCCTTATCGTACGGAGAGTTATTTAAAATGACATGATCGACGGTATCGACATGCCGCAAAAAGTACCCCCAGCCAGGGTTGTAAAAGGGATAGGGATGGATGGGGATGAGGGGATGGGATGGAAAGGGATAAGGATGGGATGGGATAGGGATGGATTCTGAGGGGATGGCCATCCCCAATCTATCCCTTTTTATACCCAATTCCATCCCCTCCCATCCTCATTTCATCTCTTTCTCATCCAGATTCCTTTTTAGATGGAAATCCTCGTTATTATAAAAAATGTTTCCAGTATTTTTTTATGTCGTAGAATAATCCAAGGGCAGTATGTTATTTTGAAGGGCAAGATTGGTTCTAAGTCAGTAATAACAGTAGGGTATTTTTTTTCGATAATTTTTTGTTTTTTTAGTTGGTAGCGCACGGAAAGAGAGAGATTATTGAGTCAAGAAACTCAAGGTTTATAACTTTTGACAAAAAAGCGCAAAAAATAAGGAAACCTGTTTAAGGGGTTGTATCACTGGCTAAATGCCGGGCAGTCATAAAAGTGAGACGAGCTTATTGGATTTTTGAAGTTAAGTAGCTTGTACAGTTATATTAGACCAAAAATTTGGAAAAAAAATCCACAAAATTGTGAAGGGCGTCTAATGATCGTGTAAAATCAATCCTGGAAAAATTCCGACGATTTTTGGCACAAGACTATTTCAGCTAAAAATCCTGAAATGCGTAGAATATTGCATGCCGTCAGGATTTTTTTAGCCGCCTTTAATGATAACCGACTTTAGACCGCAATACCTATGCGTTTTCACCATCGAAGAGATTTTGGGTGCAAACCAATACGTAGGTTGAACTTTTCAAGTTAATCGAAGGTATGTAAAAAATAATTTTGGGTTTTTTGATGAAATAAATACAAACATTTGTAATGATATTAAGGCTTTCGAGCAAAAAAATGAGCACCCGATAAAAATGTTCTTTGGAATTTAAAATTTCGGGATCCAGAGTGGATTTTTGACGCTTGAATCTTGTTTAAAAGAAGCCCAAAAATTGGCGAAGCGTTTATAAAAAAGAATTATGTGTTTTTATATCAGATTTTTTTTCAAAAATGAGCCCCAAAATCGCAGCAACAATCGAACAGCCAAATCGGAGGCAAAATGAGGGGTAGTTTACGTATCGAGGAAT
>SCLH01001446.1:42168-96612 GCA_004367855.1 Oikopleura vanhoeffeni
ATGTTCATACAAATTTATTTTTCTCATTTTTTTCTGGAAAGATGCAGAAAAAAAATTTATTGTGAATGGAAATAATATCTCACCGCCCAACATAAATTTCAGGCGCTAGAGCGAAAATAAGGTTTAAACATAGGATTTGGCCACCTTGTGGTCAAAATTAAAATTTTCCATAATGCAATTTTTTGTTCGTTATCAAATTCCCCACATAGAGAGTTTAATCCCGACGTTCTAGCATGTAAAAAAAATTAACTGGATCTGACTGCGGACACACTACTAGGTCTACAAATTGGCATTTTTGGAATTATTGCTCAACTTCAGATTTTTCTAAACTAGTTATGCAAAATTGCAAATCAGACATGAACACCCCCTTAATTTAAGCCGGTCAAATTATAATTTTTTAATATTTATTATAATGGGTGTCAAATAACAATAAAAAATATGACTCAAAGGTGTTCTCATCGCTAAAACTCGGCTTCCAAGAATGAATGGTTTCTCAGAATAGATGTTTACCGTTCAATTTCCAGTATAATCAGACATTCGATTCGGATGTCTGATTATACTGAAAATCTGAGTCAGAACATGAAATTTCGATTGCAAAAAAGTTCGAGGAACAGTGCTTGTATATTTAGATTTGGCCGATTCATTATGATGAAAAAAGCTTTGCCATTTATTCTCGGCGTTGTTTAGAATGTAAGTTTTTCTCAAGTTTTTTGAAATATTTTAATTAGGTTGAACGGCCTACAAACTGATGGAACAAGTGTCACCTTCACTTCAAACAGTGATTGAATAATAATAAATAAAGTTCGACGAAAAATAAAGTTATTAGTCGTAACATTATAGCAGTCCTCGAACACGTAGTTTCAGAATGACCTTGACCTGTGAAATTCTAGGTATGGCACCAGACCAGGCATCGGCACGAGATTTGAAAATTTTGAGTTTTTCTGGTCGAAAATCAGGTTTCAATGATCTCAAGAAATATTCTGGAAAATGAAAATTTCGAACTTTTATTTGGAATTTTTTTTAGTTTTTTTCATTTTTTGGTTTCTTGGCATTCCTCAGCAATTTGGGGGGCGTTTGAGAACTCAAAGTGACCAAAAATCAATGCGACCGCTACCCCTTTCAGACCTAGGTTTTCAAAATTCAATCTCCGAATTCTCCTAGTTTTGCCCATTGCCTTCAGCTCTGGCAAATCAAATAAGCTCAAAGTTGCTACTCATAAGCTATGCTTTTAATCACTGTAATCAATCACATGATATTTTCTTCAAACTTTGTGGTCTTTATTCCTAGTGAAAAATCTCTTTGAACCAAGTCTCATTAGATGGGACAGAAAATCGTAAAAATTGGTTTCAAATCGTTTTCGTAATGAATAATTCTAGTTCCGATTTCAGATCATACGATTCAAAATGATAATTCACGTTTTATTCATGGGCGATTTACCGATAAGTTAATCAAGGGACGCATCGTAACGATTAGGAAAAAACTTTTAAAAATCGTTTTCAGAATTTTAGATCTTGGCCGGAAGTTTGAACAGGATGCTTTTACGAATAAGGTAAGAACATAATGTAATAACATAACGTAATTTATAACGGAGCAATTATTTTTGACTTCTTGACAAAAATGACATTTAAATACGAAGCACAAAAATTTACTTTTTTCACGAATATTTCTACTCTCATCTCTTAATTATCAAACAGATATTTCAATTTCTCATTATGTTGCGAAAGTTTTCGAATTTTTATTCTTAATTCATAATGAATGATAATTTATCATTGATAATTTATGAAGCTGCTTGATTCAAGCTGGTTTACATTTAAAATTGATTACAGTGAACTTCATAGCGATAAATTTTCAGAAAAGTTTTAGAACCTTCTGTATACAGTGACTATTTTTTTGAATCTTGTCGTTTTCTCTGGGTTGTGCTGAGGTGATCATTATAAAAAAATATGTGTAAGAATAACTTAAACCCTTGTGAGCACAGAGTCAATATATTGGCTCACGCATACCTAAAATCATTCACAAATGGCAAAAACGGGACCGTAGAATCATTTTTTCGAACACATTATAAAAATTTTGATTCGGTTCTTAGCAGAAAATTGAATTTTTTTTTCGAATGTTTGGTTCCAGTATTACGGGGAGTTGATTTATTAAGATTTTTTGCTAATGTTTCATTTCCAGAAAATTATTTCGGAAAAAGACATAAAATACAAATGTGAGATAAGTCAGTTTTTAGAAAAGTGTTAAGTGCATGCAAAACAGTTAAAATCAAAATTAATTGGTATGTAGGGACAGAAATTTTTTTTTGGAAGTGTAATTTAAAAATTTTCAATTTTAGGATTCCATGAAAAATTTTATTTATAACAAAAATGCATTTAAGCAATCTTAAATTGTTCACAGTTCTACTTCATTACCATATCGTCCTGGATATAATAACAGTATTTAAAAATCGTTATTTTTTCATCAAAATTTTTGACTTATTTGAAAATAACTTTTGATTTATGATATATTATTACGATATAAATACGATATAAATACTTGTGATACACCTGTTAATCTAGTCGAGCAAAACTTTGACGTATGCGGCATACGGTATGCCAGATACTTGGACATCGTTTCCGAAATAAATTTAACTTGTGAAGACAACTTCGACCTTATATCACGTGATATGATATATCTTGCTTTTCTCACTATATTACTCTAATGTAACTCTTTGACTTTCTTATGCAAAATCAATTGGAACTTCAACTACCTTGAGCTTTTTTTAAACAAAGTAGAGCCAATATATTGGCTCTGGTGCCGTGGCGGATTTTTTTTATATGGTCACCAGGGTTAAGAACGTTTCGCTAGCTAAAGCATGTTAAAGTTTTTGAGTAATAGTTCTAAATAGTTTCAAGACTTCAAAGTTTTCAGTATCTAGAAATTTTTCTTTGATTCTCAAAATTGTGCACGTCGAGAAGGTTTTTTATCGATAATATCGTTTTGACAGTTTTTGCAGATTTTGACATTTTTTACTTATTTTTTATTTAGATTTAGGTCAAACAGACATTGTCTGTCAGATAGTTTTCAATTCGCGCTTATTTGTGATCGTTTTTGCTACCTAAATTATTAAAAAATATACATTGTTCACAAAATTTGATTAAAATGGTTCGTTTAAGTTCTTGAAGAGAATAATACCAAAATAAGCGCCAAGGCTGTATTTGAACTCATGCACCCCGGGATTATTGGAATTTATTTTATTGTTAACCCTCCGAAAGTTTTGGTCAACTGTCCGAGGCATAGAGACGGCAATTTTCTCTTTCGAACTTATTTTCAAATTTAACAATGTGAATCTACAAATATTACCTAAATTATTTTCGGATAATAGGTTCAAATTTAATGACGAGTTGGTTAAGAAGCGATTTGTTGCTAAGGGGGCGATTTTTTAAGGGGGTGGGCGTCGTAAATTTTTAAGCCCTTTATAGAATTAATTTATGATATATTAATATCGGTTATGACTTACGATGAAAAAAAGCGTAGGCGTTCAAAATGACGCCAAATGTCAAACTTTGTTTTTGATTTTATAAGAAGTTTGACAATAGGTTCGAATAAAATGAATCACTAAAATACGTAGAATTTAATACTCTACGAAATGCAATCAAATTAAACTTGAAAGACAAGATTTGGGAGAGTCAATCCTGAAAATGACGTCATGCATGACGCTCAAAAAGTAACTTGAGATATATATCTCAAAAAATTCCGGCGATTTCGGCATATTCGGCGATATTGTCACATTTGGCGATATTGGCACAGGAAGTATTTAAGCTAAAAATCATTTAATTGCATAGTTTTTTTTCGGCGATATTGGGCACCCTGTACTATATTTCCAATCAAAAATTTGTATTTATTGATGTGTCTAAATTATCAAAAAAGTTTTTTTTGAAAGTTAAAATGGTACTTAAAGTTGACATGAAACGTAAAGATAACTCTAAGAAGGTTAAATTAAATTTTCTCCCGTCCCGGGAGTTCCGGAGTCTTTATAAAAACAAAGTTATTTTATCGAATCTAAAGCTAAAATAACAGGTTTTAGTTCGGAATTTGATAATTATATAATACAAAGTGACCACTAATAGGATGTCGTGAAAGTTTCCACTTTGTATTGAACCTCCTAAACGTATCTGGTTTTGAAAAGATTAAATTTTTCGTTTGCCCCTTTAATAAAACTAAGAATCAGTTTATCAAAGTTTTTTATCAGTTTAAATTAAAAAGGTTACTCAATTTCACAATTTTTAGCTTAAATACTTCAATTGCCAATATCGCCGGAAGTGGCAATATCGCTAAAAATTTATAAATTTATATAACAAATTACTTTGTGTGCATCTTGAATGACGTCATTTTTAATATTGAATGAATCAAATCTACTTTTTTAGACTTTTAATTGATTGCGTTTGTTGCCGTTCTTAATTATACGTATTTCGGTATTTTCATTCATGCACTAACGTGTCACGTGTTAAAACTCAAACCAATAGTTGTTATCAAATTTGTAGGAACCTGCTAATATTAATTAAATAGGCCAAAATTAGGTCACAGACAAAAAGTCTTTTCACATAACTAAGTCTGGAGGCTAAAAGTTTCAAATTTTCAAAAAATAAGCCCAATTTTTACAGTTTTTACCCCGTAAAACCAGAATTAAATATTGAATTTGACGGAACCTGCTTGTATCAATGACCTGGGTTGAAATAAAGTCACAGCCAAAAAATAAGCGAAATCTGATGTAGTTAAGTACGTAGGGCCCAAATTTGAACTAAAAATATTTATTTCTGTCCCCACATCGCCGAAAGTGCCAATTTTGGAAAAAAAAGTTTGGTTAAATTGGGCTCCCGTATTTCATAATCAAATTTTAAATAAAGGAAAGGGGGAAATTTTCAAAGCACAAAGACTTGGTCTGAATTTTATAGTTTCAGTGCAAACAAAAAAATTCCTTCGGAGATCAAAATCGTACTTATTTTGCTTTGACCCCCTCACACCCTTTGACTATCCGAAGGCAAAAAAAATTTTTGGGGGCCGAAACAGCGTCAAAATAACATCGTCGCAGACCTACAATTCAAATGCGTTATAGAGTTTGCAATTTCATTACCAAGAATATTGTTGAAAATTTCATACGATAAGCCGTTCGAAAGACATTTTTTCTTACTTTTTTTTAGGATTTTCGCCAATATTTCTGAGAAAAATAATTGTGTGAAAACGATACATAATATCAAAATTCTGAAGAAACCATATTTTAAGAAAGTATTTGAGTATTCTTTTCATAGAAGTTTATTTTTTCTGCAGTTTTTTCACAAGGGATTTTATGAAACTCAAAATAATGAAAAAAAAATATTTTTCAAAAAATTATTTTCCGAAAGAATTAAACGGCAATTTAACTCAAATAAAGCCGACAAAGACAAATCGATCAAGTGAAGAACATAAAGTGGTACTGATTTTGAGTTATCAGCTGATTAGCAATATTTTTCATATTTTCCTGCATATATTTTGACGCGCGGCGATATGAATCATTGTTTTGTGAGCGATCGAGATATCATATTTCACATCGAAGACCAGCTATAAATAGCTAGAGTTTCACTTGTAAATTTGTAACTTATATGTCAGTGTAAAAAATGTATGATTCTTGAAGAAATACAAGGTGAGTGAACTTCTATTTTCTCTCGCAGTTATCGAGTTCACAGACTTCGAAATTTCGAATTGTTATGTTGTATCTACTTAATTCTATCCTTGATCGCAATCAGTAAAGAATAAGTAAATTGATATCTTATCCAGTTTTCTCGTGATAAGCGCTCAAAGCAGTGCCTTCAGATAGGCTTTTGGGTGTGAGGCGAAGTTCTCGTTTCTGGGTGTGAGGAGGTTAACCTTAGCCTCATTGACGTATCTTACTACATAACTGAATGTTCAATTAAAATAAATTAAATTTGATTTGAAACTTAATTTGATAACATCAAACATTAAAGCGGAATTAAAATACATTTCAAAAACAAAACGCCCTATTTCAAATAGGCTATTTGTTACTGAAAATAATCAGTGTCTAAAGTGGGTCTTCGTTAGCATGTCCATCATTTATATCGACTTATAAAAATAAAGGGTGGATTGTTCTGAAACATCAAGGGGATTAATAAAATATGGAAACAAAAATATTAAAAAAATTGTGGTCGTCACGTGATCAAAATATCGCAATTTTTTTTATTTTCAGTATTTAATTATTTTTAAACAAATGCCGCATCGGGAGTTTTTGGGTCAACGCCAACCTTAACCCCGTCTGTCTTTGGCACCATCCATGGTGCAATGCCTTCAATCGCAATTTGGACCCTAATCATGTATGACAGAAAATTTACAAAGTGATCGATCGACTATTTAACTACTGACGTTTTGCCGTTTTTGTTTCGAAAATTTTTACTGTATTTACAGACGTATATTTTGCAAAAAAAATTTAAATCATTAAGAAAGCTATTAGCGGGACCAAAAAAAAATTCTACAGACTTTTTTCTCATTACACCATAGCCCCAAAATGATCACGTGACCGTATATTCAAGGAAAAGGTGGCCAAATAGTACGTTTTTTTCAAAAATTAGCTAAATCAATTTTGAAAGAGTGAAGTGTTTTTTAGAAGCTTTAAGACTTTTTCCGCCTTAACCAAAGACCTAAATACGACACGTACCTCAATTAGAAATAAGGTTTGATGAAAGTATACATAGTGATAATTACGCCCGAAAAATTTTTTGGCCAATAAACACATAATTTAAGAGTTTTGAACTAAAATATTTCCAACACGTCACGTGATCTTATTTTTCGAGAAATAAGGATTTATCTATGACATATTTAAACCTTATTTTGAATTATTCGTCACGTGATTTATTCGGACTTTGATGGTAAAGAAAAATGTTAAAACGTTGAGTTGACCCTTACGATATTTTTGACTATTTTAGTACTTTTCAATTATGTATACCGTACTAAGCTCAAATAGCTTCTTCGAGACTATATTTCGCGCCTGGATAAAACAGTAAAGGTTTTCTATTTCTTCCTCTCACTACTGTCAAAATCCATCAGAGCCTGTTCATTTTGCACCACATTACTTGGCTGCGTTCAGCATTTTATCTTTATTACAGTAAACGATAATTTCAGTGATTTTTTTCACCAATTTTTTAATTCAATAATAAACGTTTAAGATTGTTATATTCACGAATGTTTTTTTGTATTGGTTGATGACCCCCCCAAGTCCATCGAGAACTTTCTAGAATTTTACTTCGAAAATGATAAATTATTTCGCGCGAGATAATCCATAGTTTAAAGTAATATTTCATGGAGAAGGTGATGAAAAGCATCCATTTTTTTTGCAGCTGCAATACCAAATTTGGCGGTTTAATATTGAAATATGAAATGTCAATTAACCCTAAATTCGTGTTATTTTAGCACTTGTTTCTGAGAATCGGCAAAAAAATGAGAGTTTTAATTTTTTCTATTCAAATTGATAACTTTTAGAAAATTTTTAAAACAAATTGTTTCTTTAGGACAGTAAAATTTTTTGAATAAGTATATAGGTGAAAAAATATATGTTGAATATGAATGTTCGGTATAATGCTCAATTTAAGCGCTGCGCACCACGATTTGCAAAACCTAGTCCTGAGATTGTCGGCCACTACGGGAGTTAATAATGAAATTGACACACGTTTTTAAAAAAAATAAAAGCTCAGTTATGAACAATTTGTAGTGAAACTATCGTGATATTTTTAACCAACAAAGTTTACTGATAGTAGGGTTTTTGAGACATATATATCAAATTTCAATTACAAAATTCAGCGTTTCGGTTTATTCCATTATGAAGAGTGAGAAAGAACTGACTCAGTTCAACTGAGATACAGAATCTGTATTACAGATTCATTGAAAAAAAAAAAGTTTTGTTTCGAAACTAATTGAGCGAATCGAGCCTCAGTTTTGCTTAATCAAAGCTTGATTTGAATAATTGAAGTTATTTCTGTGTTTTCAGAATATTTGAAGTAATGTTAATCTGCATGAACAAACCTACTCTTCATAATCAAAAATAACATAAAATTATGAAGTTTCTTTTTCCATGTTTTCTTAGCAGATCTGAAGACTCTGCAATAACCTAAATTATTCGAATCGTGCTTTGATTTATTGAAACTGAGGCTCGATTTGCTCACTTACTTTCGACACAAAAGTTTTTTCTATGAGTCTGTATCTTATTTATTTCTCAGTTTTGATATTGGAATAAATCGAAACATTGAAAAAACAATTTTTTAATTGAAATTTTATATGTAAAGTTTACTGAGGCAATGATTAAAAAGTGGTTTAAACTTTTTTCTTCTTTTTAAATTCTGCGGAAATTAAAGACTTTGTTAAAACACGCCGTCAGTTCTAACTAAGACGATGAAAAATAAAACGATCGTTTATTTTTTGAGAAGTCAATGAGAAAATAATTAAAATACTTACGTTGTAACTTTCTTTGAGCAATAATTATTCTGCTTTTATAAATTTTGCGCAAAAAAAAATTTTGAGGATAATTTTAAGCCCCAAATATTTTTGAAAAACAACTTTGAAATACATTCTAAATATTATGCATTTTCATCACTTAGAGTGGCACTAAGAGTGCTTATTTATTAAACTTGTCAGTTTTGTCACCTTATTTTAGCTGCTTTTTGGTAAATACATTTTTTCGATAAATTTGCGACCTGACTTGAGGTTTTAAAGTGAGTTAATCTCTGTGAAGATAAACATCAAATTCACCTCCCTAAAAACTTGCTGATGTGTTTTTTTTGAAGATTTCTAGAGATTGAGCCGGAACTTTGACTGCAAATATAAGCAAGAAATAATCAGGGATTCAAACTTTTTAAGAGGAGTTCATGTCATCACATATATTTTTCCAGAACAATTACTAAATTTGTGACGGAATTCATTTTGAAAAGTCCGTGACCCTTCAAAAATCCGCTTTTCAGGGTGAAATGTCAAGAACATTTTGCTCCAGTTAATATGCAAAACCGCGAATTAACGATATTTTGATTCAAAAAAATTACATTTTCAAAAATTAAAATTTCTTGAAAATTTTACAACAATTTTACACCAGATAATCAGTTTGTCGAGGAAACAAATATTGTGTCCAACTTGAAGTATCTCATTCGTCAATATCTTATCGGCTGATATCTTATTGGTTCAAGAGTGATGTCTAAACTTCTCTTCATTAATAATTCAATTATCTTATGTAATAACATAAAAATAATATTGGTCCACACGTGACGTTGAAACTTCTTGTTATTAATAATTGAAGTAGCGCATGATAAAATATTTGGATATAATTTTGATTATACGTTGGGAACAGGTTTGTTAATATGAGTCATTTTCATTCCCTTTCATACGCGTAGGTTTTAGCAATAAATAGGGAAAAGGGAGAGGAAAACCCACGCAAATCTTTCATTTTTAAAGACGAGAAAAATCTCTTTCAAAACCTGGTGTCACCCAAACCCCTTAATATACTTTTAATTACAGCATTCAGAAAAGCGTAAAAAAAGGAAAAAAACCAGAAACTCTAAATTTAAGTAGAAATTAAAAGTTGGACTCAATAGTTCGAAAACTAAGGTGGTTTTTCACAATCAGTTAAAGTTTTGTTGAATAAAGTTATCACATTATTGACATGAAAAGGAAAATTATATGCAAATCGAAATTCCTGTCAGTGGTTGAAATTTCGTTCTAAATCAAACCCAAAAGCAAAAGTTAAATCAAAAATACAGTATTTCATGAATCCGTTTAACATTCTTTAAAACCAACTTGTAATCAGGGATAAAATGTGAGATTTTTTGGTCAATTCATTGGTAATGTTTCTGTCATGAGTAAAGTGTTTTCAAAGGCTACAGTGAAATCATACTGCCTGAGTTCACGGTCGAAATTCTCTCTCTTTTTGATTCGCAAGGTAATGCCCAATATATCGCTATGAAATCGGCTATATCGTATTTCAATAAATCGTTGTTGGTCTCGACGCCACTTGAATCTCAGGCGGTCAGGTTTAGATTTCATTATTGAATACACTTCACCCATGAAAGAAAATAGTACCCATGAATTTTCCGAAACAATTCACACATTATCCCTGCTTTCAATCTAAATATTGCTCAAACGTTAAAGTGAGAAAACTTTTTAGTCACCAGGTTAAAGCCTTGTTTTGATTAAGTTTTGAATACAAAATTTTGTGTTAAAATGAAGCAAATAGATTTGTACGTGAAAATACAGAAAAGTTCCCAATTCAATACAATTTCAAAAGAAATTCATTAATATCGGTAAAGGCATCAAAACCGATTTTAAATGTCAGAATCAGAGGCATTCCTCGTTTAAACAAAAGTAACTACAATTAGCGCTCAATTTGATGACAAATCTCTTATATTATTTTAATCCTAAGATGATTGTATCACTCCATAGTTTAGATATTTTCCTGGAAAATTTGTCAACAGTGCCGACCAGCTTACACTTTACTGACAGAAAGCCCTTAATAAATGGTCTCTATGTGAGCGACAAAAATGATCAATAGACGAATCTAATCAATATATACCATTTTTTTAGCATCTAAGCCTTCCGAAAACTTATATAATTCTGATATAAGTGCTAAAATCAGAAAGAATTGTCTTATCTAAATCGGTTCAGTTTGTACGCCTTGGAAATTCCAAAAATCGCTAACACTAGATTCACCCAAATTTCCCACTTTGACGACATCTAGCGAGAGAACTGATTATCAGATAAACGCGAGACCACCACCAAGTATTTTCTTGAGGCCAGTTTAGTTTTATATCAAATTCTCAGTCAACTTGAGGTAAATGTCGAATGTCAGATTTTGCGTCAAACCATAATCGGAAACGGCCGATTTTTTTATAAGTTAATAAATTAAATGTTTTCGAGAAAATTTTCTTTAAGTGACTTTTGGTGTCAATGAGGTTAATTGGAAATTTCAATTTCGAAATCTTTTATGGTTGATGCAAATTCGAGTGAGGTTTATATGCTAAAAACCCTTAGGAGATTTCGACAACAAACTAAACTTAGTCGAGTTAAGTCTATTTGTTAAGGTCCTAGTAGCCGTAAAAGTCGTTATGAGTGAATATTATATTTTAAAAATTGAATTTTAGGTTGAGCTAAAATGTCATCACGAGTAAAAGTTTTAAAGTTTCATTTTTTAAATTTTGGTCGTCATGTTCGAAAAAAAAACGTAAAACTTAGAAAAAGGGTTGCCTTTTTGATCCGAAAAAAAAATTTATTATCAAATTAACCGCCTTGTTAAACTTAGTTATCACCAGTTTTTTGGTACATACATCTCAGAAAGATCGTGTCATATTACACTTTTTAAAGGATTTTCGAAATCGATTGGCGGACACGCTTTCCATGCCCCTTAAGTATCTCTCAGAAATTGAACACTATTTTTGGCACTTAAAATTTTCAGAGGACACAAATTCGAATGTCTCATTTTGAGCCCATCGATTTAGCATATCATTTCCATATTAATTAGTTAAAAAAAGTCAAACGTTCATCGGTATATTCACGATATCAATCTAAGTAAATTGTCCTGAGAAAGTGCCGTTAATCCGATCTGGAGCAAATTTACATTTTTGTCAAACAATAAGGGTTTAATTTATTTTCATATAAACCGGAAGGGATTATTATTTGCTTGCTGGCGAAATTTCGTTGAAAATTGGTATTTTTCTAAAACATCGTTTTTTCCTGGACCGGATTTAAGATTATAATATTTTTCAAAAATAAACATGAATTTCATTATTATTGCATTAAGTATTTTGTATGATACCTAGGATAATAAATAATTCGTCGAAAAATCATAAATTTAGATTATTCAAATATGAAGACAACGTTTTCTCAAAAACGTCCTGACCATCGGATTTTTTTCGATTAAATTTTCAGCCAATGAACCCTCTCGGAGTCTGTGGTGAAAAGTTGGGTTCCATCAGCAAACAATATTTTTTCACCATTTAAATCCTCCTGTAAAACCTCACGAGGCATGTAACATGCCGCATGTTGTACCGAAAATGTTCGGACATCACAATCAAAAAATACAATCCAGTTATCCAACCAGAAATCAAAATCTACAAAAACCAAACCAAGATTAGTAATAGGTTAAAAAATATTCATGAAATTCAGAAGAAGCACAAAATGCAGAGGAACCAAATAAAAAAAATCCAAACTACCAGCAGCTCAAAAATATATCCATACATACTTCACAGGACAACTCGAATTCTCTTAATAGAAAATCTCGGAAATTTTGATTAAAAAATAATTATTGATTTAGAAATAAAAAATCATAATGAATTCGAGGTTGATTTTGAAAATAAGTGGAGTCCCAAAAAACAATTGGTAAATTGAAGATTGGAGGTGTCTGATTGGCTGAACTGCATGGAGCGCTGAGGGTTTAGAATAACAAGTTTAATCTGAAAATTCTGAATAGAATGACTCATGGATAACATTGAACGGACTAACGGAATATTATAATTTTGTTAACCATCAAAAAACAAAAATTGGTCTTAATTATTAAAAGAACCGACCAATAAAAAGCAAAAAAATAATTAAACAAAAACCAAAAGTTGTGTTTTCTTATTAATTAAGGGTAAATTAAGGGTGAATTTGGAATGGGGAATTTATAAAACAATATTTTTTCACTATCTAGTAAATAGAGGCATTATTTTCTTTATTTTTTAGAAAAAAGTATAAACATGTAGAAACTAATTTTTCTTTCAGTCTCAAATAAAAAAACAGATTTAAATTCAAGGAGTTTTTTTGACATACTTTAAAAATAATAGAATTTTTTTTAGTACATTTATAAAAGACATAAGTACAAAAATCATGCATTATACCAGAAAGATAATTATATATTAAAAAGATCTTACATACCTGTTAAAGTTCAGATTATTCACATGTCGCTATGTTCAGCACTTTTCCACGGAAAAAGGAAATATTGTAGACGGTCTTATCATGGCTGCAAATAAACTAGTAATAATAAAAGTCTTTCGCTTTTTTTTTAATTCTTGGGGCCAGCTATTTTTTAGTGTGTTTTTGAACTAATTACATATTATTAGTTCAGTTTAAAAATAAAACATTATTGCGAAAGAATAAAATACTTTATTTCAGTTCATGAACTAATTCAATATGTAAAAATTGGCCCCCTCGAAGAGAGGGCAATTTTTACATTTAATTCTTGGGGCCAGCGTTTTTTTAGTGTGTTTTTGAACTAATAACATATTATTATTTCAGTGTAATAATAAAACATTATTGCGAAAAAATAAAATACTTTGTTTAAGTTCATGAACTAATTCAATTGTAATAATTCACTGAATTATTGTGAGGGGATCATCATGCCGCGCCTGCGTGATAAAATTGAGTGATGATTTTTTAATGTTAACTCCAAGCGTGACGATTTGCCACGGGCGCCGAAGTTTTTTTTTATCATTTTTCAATTACACCAATTTTTTGTTCTTCTCTTTTGATCAGGTGCTCAGTTTCATATTTTGATAATAAGCGCGAGAATTGAAATATCATTCGGATGTTTTTCCCTTTTGATCACCGCCGAATCAGGCNAAATTTTTATATAATTCGGCTTTCGAAAAAGACTCATCCGATTGAGTTTTTGATTGCTGAAACTGAACACAAATATCTAGTAAATAATACAATAAAAGTGAATAGGTCAGAATCGGACCATGTTTAGATTTTTTTTCGAGGTTACTGAAATAGTTTAATTGTTAGTTTCAGTTGTAAAAATTGGAAATAATGGCCTGATTCGGCGGTGATCAAAATGGAAAACATCCGAATGATATTTCAATTCTCGCGCTTTTTATCAAAATAGGAAACTGAGCACCTGATCAACAAAGAAAAAAAAAATTGGTGTAATTGAAAAATGATAAAAAGAAACTCCGGCGCCCGTGGCAAATCGTCACGCTTGGAGTTAACATTAAAAAATCATCACTCAATTTTATCACGCAGGCGCGGCATAATGATTCCCTCACAATAATTCAGTGAATTATTACAGTTGAATTAGTTCATGAACTAAAACAAAGTATTTTANGCAATAATGTTTTATTTTTACACTGAACTAATAATATGTAATTAGTTCAAAAACACACTAAAAAAACGCTGGCCCCAAGAATTAATTGTTGTTATCGATAACCTTATTTTAGCGCGTGAAGCCTGAATATCAGTCGGCACAATAGGGTTTTATCATCTCACTTTTATATTTTACTGTGGATTAATTAAGACAAAAAATATGTTAACCATGCTGAAATTAACAAAAAAAATAACTAACAATGCTCCCTTGTTTCATCAAATATTTTTTTTCAATTCAAACTATTGTCGAACGATAATCCGAAAATCTGAGCAGAGTCCTTGAATAAAAAATCTTCAAAACTGAATCTTTTAACCAGTTGTTAAAATTTTAAAGTGCTGAATCGTGACATGCCATTGATTTTGATTGTTGAACTTGTTATCAGGGGTCAGCACAATTTGACCGGATCAAATCAGAATAATTTGATCATTTATCCATAATAGATTTGACTGAAACATTGAATTTATTTTTATATTGTAACTCGTAGCATGGCCTACAATTTCTGGACCCGTAGTTATTTCATGGTCGCTGGCGACCACTTTTTTAAATCCAATTTTCTTTCTTTTTTCGAAATATAATTCTGCCAACTGCAGTGAGTACTGGTCGCATTTAAAGACTCAGTCATAAAATTTTCAAGTTTTCTTTCAGAATGTTTTTTTATAAAAATATGGACAAAAATAAGTCGGTAAGAAGTCTTTTAATTCTCTTTGGTCATCAAAAAATTATTTTAATTGCGATTTGGAAGTAATTTCTGTCGTTTTGTCAAAATTTTCAGATTTCCGAGAAATTAAATCGCTGTAACAGCGACGCTGTTTCCAAACAACCAAGAAACAAAAATAATAAATTTTGGTGCTCTGCCCTAACCCTTCAGTGACTCATTACTACCAGTTTTAATTTTTTGTTGTGATAATTTAGGAAGGAGATGTATTTTCCCCCTCTAAAATAAGGCCAAAAAACTCATTATAGCGCCGGATGACATGTTTTTGGATAAAACGGACCTTGGTGTTTTGCGCCCGTTTTTGTGCTCAAAACAAAATTTAATGGTTTCTTTTTCTTGAGGCCTCCGATATGATTTTCGGGAGCACCATTTTTCTTCAATTATCCCTACATGCAAACGGATATGTTCGTGTTGTTTTTAGTATTTTATAAAATCGACACTGAAAACTCAGTTTTTAGCCTTAAAATGCGACTAGTATTCCAATTGCAATTTTTTTGATATTTATGAGATGATCAGGCTTGATTCTTTTATCTGGCAATTGTAAAATTTGAATTTTTTTTTATTTTGGAAAATAAAAAAATTATCTCACGAACGAAAATCAAATTTAAAAATTTTCCTCGGTGAGATTTAAGATAATTTTCTTAGGATCATTTTGCAATTAATTTAGCAAGTGCCGATGAAAACTCAGGGAGAGAGATGTGAATTATAGTTTGATCGGACTTGGAATGGCGCCGCTGGCCGAACTTGAGACTTTAAAAAATAAAAATAATATTCCATTGTCATTTTTTTTACCCCAATTAAAGTTTGGGTCCCAAATTTTTAAGAGAAATTCTGAAAACCGAACTGTACCCCCTTAACCCACATACTCAGCGCTGGCCATATCTGGCCAAAGTTACTTGCGATCTCTATTTTTAATAAGTTAACTTTCCAAAAACATTTTTATTCAAAATAGATTCGGTGTTTTGAAATTCTCTATCTTTTGGCTTATTTATCTTTTCTCTATCTTTTGTAGTTCTTGAGAGAAAACCATGTTGTCGACCCGGAATCGGGGCCTAAAAAAATAATTCAAATGAGATTTGAATTGTAAAAAAAAAATGGATTTATTGAACTTTGCCACCGTGATTGTTAGGATTATATTTATTTGTCAAAAAAATGAAAATAAAATATTAAATAAAATCAAATTAATTGCATTTCTTTTGATTTACACACATCAAATTTTTTTCGATTTTCTCTCGAAAAAGGTATTCTTTTGCAAAAAGTATATATGATTATAAGTTATTTTTTTGCAAAACACAAACTCATGTGTCCCTCACCCAGTATATTGAAAATTGATACTGTTTACTTTTGACGACCTGGGAAAATCGGACACACAAAATGGCCGGCTTCACTAAATTTTTTTGTTATTTTTTTTGTCGCACAAACTTGATAAAAGTCTTATGACGTTTTATTAGAAGCCAAAAAATATCGCGAAAGGTCTGTTACGGTGTCAAATTATCGGGCGGTTATTTTTCATAATTTATATGACAAACTGATTTCCTTACCGTTTTTCTTCAAATTGAAGGTTTTAGTCAAATATTTTCTATTTACGATATTGTCTCAAAAAAAAAATTATCGTAAAAACCGAAAAAATAGTAATTTTAATTTTTTTCTATCAAATAATTTGTTGAAGCTATTAAATAAATAGTTTATATTTTCGCTAATGGTTAACTTGGATGAAAATATGATTTTTTAAAGTCAGGTGGCCAGATTTGGCCACCGCTGAGTACGTCACTGTTCATAACTTNATGCGTGACGCAATTGGCGTCATCTTAAGGGGGTAGCAGCGATGTGGCAGACTAGCGTCAATTTAACTTACGAAAATAATTAGTTGGTTTATTTTTTTATGCTGATATCGTTAGATGAACCAGAAAAATGTGTATCAGCTCATTAAAATATTTTTTCATCTATTTAAGGAAAAATTTGAGTTCGAACTTTTATTTTTGAATTCGTAAAATTGTTTCCAAAAAATTAAAAACACTATTAAAATTTCACAGCATTTTTTACCCAAAATTTTTTTTCTGAAATCTGCCAATGAAAAATGAAAAAAATAGCCACTTTAACTTTTTTCATGTATGTCAAGCATAATTTTCTGAACCTGCTGTTTAAAAAATCATAACATGTTCATTTGTCATTTTTGTCGACTTTTTTAAAAAATATTATGAAATTTTTTCGCAAATCATGTCCGAAATTTTTTTATTGATGCTTTTTTTGAATTCTTCTTGAAAAATCAGCCGAATCAGTGTGTTATTTTTTGTATCTATTTGATTTCCGTATTTTCAACCGATGGAAGGGTCAATCGAATATCGTTTCTGAGCTACTGATGAAATTTACAACACATTGCTTGTGACACCGTTTGTGCCATTTGGCACGCAATTTATAGAAATTTCATTTAATTTAAAAAAATCGTCAATTAAATTTCGGGTGTTATAGGCTACTTTTCTTTTCAAAGTCAGGAGATTTTTTGATATTTAAACGCAATTGAAGGTCAATTTTTTTTTCCTAAAAAAGCTATTTTTCTCTTTTTTTTTATGGAAAAAAAACTTTTATATCAAGTTTAATTTTTCATATGGATAATGATTCTCCCACTAATTTAGCGCATAACACCCGAAAATGCCTGAGGTTTAATGAATATCGCCCTGCAAAAAAAAATTCTCACATCGGGTCAAGTTGGAAATGGAGTTGTAATGAAAAGTGGTTTTTGATATTTGTACAGATACTTAAGTATGTTGAGAAATTAAAAGATATAAACGTCTGCAAGAATGAACACTTTTATTGAAGATAGAAAATAAAATAAAAAATTTTCACATTTTTTACTTTCAAAAATCACTTTGAAAAATGTACCAAATCTGCCACATCGCTGCTACCACCCTTAAACCGTCGTAAAAGTATTATGTTTTGCTTTGGCTATATCCCTCTAGACGTTTGATTAATCTAAGAGATGTGAGCGTGAAAACAAAGAGAAAGCGGCCCCATGAGTGGCTAGAAGGGGTCTTAGGATTGCCTCGCGCAACCCACATCCTTAGATTAATCAAAAAAGGTCATAAAGGATATTGAATATCTGTTTATTTGAAAATAGGTTTTTTTGGCAGAATGAGAAAATATCACGGGAGGTGAAAATTTTCACGGTAAACTTTTGTCCATGTACAATGATTCTACAGGTGACCCTGTAACAGCCTGTTTCTAACAGGTAATAAAATAGAAAAAAAAATTAGTCTTAAACATAAGACTCTGATTTCTCTGATGAGTTTGAAATAAGGAATTTTCTGAGCTATTAATGTAATATATTAGACGGAGCCCTTGCGGTCCCAACTTTTTGCCACTTTTTCAGCCAAAATTTTTATATAATTCGCTTTCGAAAAAGACTCATCCGATTGAGTTTTTGATTGCTCAAACTGAACCACAAATATCTAGTAAATAATACAATAAAAGTGAATAGGTCAGAATCGGACCATGTTTAATTTTTTTTTCGAGGTTACTGAAATAGTTTTAAATTGTTAGTTTCAGTTGAAAAAATGGAAATAATGGCCTGATTCGGCGGTGATCAAAAATGAAAACATCCGATGATATTCAATTTCGCGCTTTTAAATCAAAATAGGAAACTGGAGCACCTGATCAACAGAGAAAAAAAAAAATGGTGTAATTGAAAAATGATAAAAAGAAACTCCGGCGCCCCGTGGCAAATCGTCACGCTTGGAGTTTAACATTAAAAAATCATCACTCAATTTATCACGCAGGCCGCGGCATAATGATTCCCTCACAATAATTCAGATGAATTATTACAGTTGAATTAGTTCATGAACTAAAACAAAGTATTTTATTTTTCGCAATAATGTTTTTATTTTACCACTGAACTAATAATATGTAATTATAGTTCAAAAACACACTAAAAAGAACGCTGCCCCAAGAATTAATTGTTGTTATCGATAAGCTTATTTTAGCGCGTGAAGCCTGAATATCAGTCGGCACAATAGGGTTTTATCATCTCACTTTTATATTTTACTGTGGATTAATTAAGACGAAAAATATGTTAACCATGGTTCATTCTGAAATAAACAAAAAAAAATAACTAACAATGCTCCCTTGTTTCATCAAATATTTTTTTTCAATTCAAACTATTGTCGAACGATAATCCGAAAATCTGAGCAGAGTCCTTGAATAAAAAAATCTTCAAAAACTGAATCTTTTAACCAGTTGTTAAATTTAAAGTGCTGAATTCGTGACATGCCATTGATTTTGATTGTTGAACTTGTTATCAGGGGTCAGCACAATTGGACCGGATCAAATCAGAATTAATTTGATCATTTATGCCATAATAGATTTGATTGAAACATGAATTTAATTTTTATATTGTAACTCGTAGCATGGCCTACATTTCTGGACCCCGTAGTTATTTCATGGTCGCTGGCGACCCACTTTTTTAAATCCAAATTTTTCTTTCTTTTTTCGAAATATAAATTCTGCCAACTGCAGTGAGTACTGGTCGCATTTAAAGACTCAGTCATAAAATTTTCAAGTTTTTTTCAATGTTTTTTTATAAAATATGGACAAAAATACACACACACTTCACTCTTGCTTTTTTTCTAAACCGCTAAAGGCGCGCGCAACAACACTTGGTGTTATATGTGCGTGGTGTACTAGCGAGGGCTAACGCATGCTAAAGTATATAGCTTTAAATCTAAGTTGTTTAAATAAATTTAGGATTATAAAATATTTTGAACTTCCGGATAATAATTGTGCATCATTACACCCCTAAAATTCGGCTTGTAATTCAAATTGCTAAAAAATCTTTTGGAAATTAAATAATCAATAAGCGTGAACTTCAATGAAAGTTAATCAGCGTAAAAAACTATAGAAAATGATCAATACCTGCACCGTATAGTTGGTAAAGTTCTGCGGTTTAAAATATATGAAAATCATGATTATTTCCTAAATATAATTAAAAATATGTTTGATTTCATACCCAGAAAAATTAAAAATAGATAACTAAGTCAGTTCAAAAATTAATTACAAACAATAAATATTTATAAAATAATTCGGAAATAAATAAGAAGAAACCGGAAAAAATAAAAATATTTTTGAACTTTCACAATCTGAAATAATACTACAGGGTGTAAAGGTTTTTCCTTCTTTTTTTCCAAACTGTTACACTTGATTCCGCCCCGTTTTGATTGGTTGTCAAGAAGAAGTTTTCTCAGATCAACCAATCAAAACGCGCGGAAATCAAGTGCAACCAGTTTGGAAAAAAGAAGGAAAAACCTTACACCCTGGTAAAGTCAGTTCATTTTTTGTAGTGATTATAAAATTATAATTTTTTTAAAATTAAAATAATACTAAATGTCAGTTCGAGATTTTCAGTCTCTAACAAAATTAAATTAAAAGACAATAAATATAGACCTTCCGGGATAGGTGGTGACTCTGAGAATACCCACTCAATCGATTGAAAATTATCTAAAATTTAAGATTCTATAATAACAAGACTGGCAAGTTTCATTGTCAAGAATTAAGGAATTTTCTGATTCCCTTACGCTAATTCTGTGGTATACCTGCCTGTTCTCGGTCTTAATAAAACAATAAATGTCAAAAATAAAATTAATTTTGTTAATATAACAATAAATTGTTTAGAAATACAAAGATATTACTAAAGTCAGTTTCAATCTCCCAGCTTACTTCACCTGTCTTCGTGAGAATCGATTAAGTTGTTCCTTTAGAAGTTCCCACTAGATTTACAATGCTTGCAAAACAGCAGATGTGTCAAAAAAGCTTCCAAACAGACCTATACTCCAAATAAATATGTGACTTTATATATAGTATTTTTTTCAATTATTTCATTCAGGATGTAAAGTCATAGCGTAGTGACTCATACATTAGAATACATTTTATACATTTTATACGCTATAAATTTCCACACTAAAGTCCACTGTTTTAGGTGACATTATAATTAGTTGTCGGCCCGCATTTCCGAAAAAATAATTGTAAATAAAGAAATTATTTCCCATCAAAGGCTCAAAAATGTGCGGTCAAATTAATATTTCATGGTTCCAGATTCCAGAAAAATATATCTATTTCTGAAACTTATATTATTGTTTTTTAAATTGAAATATAAGAATTTAGAAAACTTTTAGTTAAAATAGCCTATACTGTTAGAACTAGTATAATTAGTATAGGTGTACACCAAGCACATATAATATCAAGCGTCTACGCGCTACACCTAGCGTGGAAAATAAGCTAGACTTATAGTGAGCTAACCAAAAAATACGTCGGTAAGAAGTTTCTTTAATTCTCTTTCGGTCATGCAAAAATTATTTAACTTTGGCGATTTGGAAGTAATTTCTGTCGGTTTTGTCAAAATTTCAGATTTCCGAGAAAATTAAAATCGGCTGTTTCTGCAAACAATCCAAGAAAACAAAAATAATAAATTTTGGTGCTCTGCCCTAACCCTTCAGTGACTCATTACTACCAGTTTTAATTTTTTGCTTGTGATAATGTTAGGGAGGAAGATGGTATTTCCCACTCTAAAATAAGGCCAAAAAAACTCATTATAGCTGCCGGATGACATTTTTTGGATAAAACGGACCTGGTGTTTTGCGCCCGTTTTTGTTGCCTCAAAACAAGAATTAATGGTTCTTTTTCTTGAGGCTCCGATATGATTTCGGACAGCACGCATTTTCTCAATATCCCTACATGCAAACGATATGTTCGTGTTGTGTTTTAGTATATTTTATAAATCGACACATGAAAACTCAGTTTTTAGCCTAAATAAAAATGGCGACTAGGATATTCAATTGCAATTTTTTTGATATTATCTATGAGCATGATCAAGGCTTGATTCTTTTATCCTGGCAATTGTAAATTTGAATTTTTTTTTATTTTGGAAAATAAAAAAATTATCTTCAACGAAACGAAAATTCAAATTTAAGAGAATTTTCCTCTGGTGAGATTTAAGATAATTTTTTAGGATCATTTTGCAATTAAAAATTTTATCAATCCGATGGAAAACTCAGGGAAGGAGATGTGAATTAATAGTTTGAGACGGACTTTGATAGGCGCCGCTGCCGAACTTGAACTTAAAAAATAAAAATAATATTTCATTGTCATTTTTTTACCCCATCAATTAGTTTGGGGTCCCAAATTTAAGGAAATACGAAAACCGAACTGTACCCCCGTTAACGCCACATACTCCAGGCGCTGGCCATATACTGGCCAAAGTTACTTGCGATCTCATTTTTAATAAGTTAACTTTTCACAACCAACATTTTTATTTCAAAAATGATTGCGGGTGTTTTGAAATTCTCTATCTTTTGGCTTTATTTTATCTTTTCTCCTAATCTTTGTAGGTTCTTGAAGAAAAACCATGTGTCGGAGCCGGGAATCGGGGCCCTAAAAATAATTCAAGATGAATTTGAAACTTGTAAAAAAAAAATTGGATTTAATGAACTTTGGCCACCGTGATTTTTTAGGAATTTATTTTATTTGTCAAAAAAATGAAAATAAAATATGGAATAAAATCAAATTAATTTGCACTTATCTTCTTGATTTACACACATCCAAAAATTTTTTTCGATTTTTCTCTGCGAAAAAGGTAATCTTGTCCTAAAAATATATATGATTATAGAGTTAATTTTTTTGCATAAACAACAAACTCATGGTGTCCTTCACCCAGTATATTGAAAATTGATACTGTTTACTTTTGACCACGCTGAGGAAAATCGGACCAACAAAATGGCCGGCTTCACTAAATTTTTTTGTTAATTTTTTGTCGCACAAACGTTGATAAAAGTACTTATGAGACGTTGTATTAGAAGCCAAAAAATATCGCGAAAGGTCTGTTACGGTGTCAAATTGATCGGCGGTTATTTTTCATATTTATATGACAAACTGGATTTCCTACCGTTTTTCCTTGCGCAATGAAGGTTTTAGTCAATATTTTTCTATTTACGATATTGTCTCAAAAAAAAAATTATCGTAAAAAACCGAATAAGATGTAATTTTAATTTTTTTTCTATCAATAATGTGTTGAATTGCTCATTAATAAATAGTTTATATTTTCGCTAATGTGTAACTTGATGAAATAATATGATTGTTTTAAAGTCAGAGTGGCTAGAATTGTGGCCACCGCTGGAGTACGTTCACTGTGTCATAACGTGCTCTGAGTCATGTGGGTTTAAAGAGGGGCCAGATTATCAATTAAAAAAGATAAAAGACTGGCAACTGCAAAAAATGTGAATTAGAAACAAAAAATCTCTCATGACCATGACTGAGTCGTCAAATTGCAATAATCATATGCACAAAAAAGTTTTATTGGATTATAAACCCTTTTATATTAAACTCCTGATAATTCGCAACGATACGAGTTAAGAAACTGATGGTCTTTTTGTGCCATCATCGCTAACCAAACTGGACGCAAAATGTTTTTCGTTCATCACAGTCATTTTTCAACTTTTTACGATCAAATATGTTAAATGATCAAATTTGACTTCGTAGCAAACCTTGTTTCAAAAGCTGTCTGTGACAAAAATGTAAGAACTGTCACCATTTTTGTCCTTATAAAACTCATTAAGCTTATTTATTATGTTTAGCTCCCTACCGCTCATAAGAGCAAATTCCGAAAACCATCAAAAAGCCCTAGATACTCTTTTTGAGATTCCATATCCCTTTATCACTTTTTGGTTAGAATGCGTAGCCACTACTCCTTTTAACGTGTGATTTTAACGTTGTGGCTACGAATTCTAACCAAAAAGTGATAAAGGGATATGGTTTCTCAAAAAAAGTATCTAGGGCTTTTTGATGGTTTTCGGAATTTGCTCTTATGAGCGGTAGGGAGTGTAATTTACATGTAATGACAAAAATGGTGACAGTCCTTACATTTTTGTCACAGACAGCTTTTGAAACAAGGTTTGCTACGTAGTCAAATTTGATCATTTAACATATTTGACCGTCAAAAGTTGAAAACTGACGGTGATGAACGAAAAAACATTTTGTATTACATTTTCTATGTTTTATTTTATTTATTCATAATACCAAGGATAAGAGCGAAGCTGTCCCAGATTTGCAATTTTCTCTTCATGATGAAATTACAAAAGTTCTGAATACGTGAATCACGTAACGTGATGAACCTAACACTTCGGCTGGTTTAAGCAATATTATGCCAGGGTGGCCGGAAACGTAAGTGAGCAGATGTGCCGCAAAAAGTAAACATTTGCCCGTAGAAGCTTAAACTCAGTGTGAGTTCCCTCGAACGTATAAAAATGATATTAATTAATAAATTTCTAATCATTTTTGAGCGCGAAATTACTTTATGTTAACCTGCGAGAATATTTTCTCAAACTCTTTATTCTGATTTGAAAATGATTGAATAAATCGAAAGCTTATCATATTTTTAGTCTTTATGAATTGAAAAAAAAGCCATTTAATATGTCTCGAAACAACCTAAATAATTAATAAATGCCAGTCAATTTATTAATAAACTGTATTGACAAATTAATTGTAAATTTATTGCAATTTGTTCATTGCAACTTTCAAATTGCTCTTAATTGAAAATCAGGATGGACAGTCAGAATCAAAAAGATTATCGGTTTCCGTGATTGAAGTTATTTTTATTATACTAGTATAAGGAGTATCAATTTGGTATGAGGGGGGATATTCATACATTTGAAAAACGGTTCAAATAATGAACCAATCAGAAGTCTGGAAATGAAAAATTTTGAACGGAATTAAATCGATTTATTTTCGATAAAAAAGCCACAGCCGAAATTTTCATCAGCCAAATTGATACGAAAGTTAAAAGGCTATTTACTGTTCTGTGACCAAAGTTGAGATCGCCGCTGCGGTGTAGAATATTTCGCTAAATATAAGGTTTTTCCGCTATTCCCTTTAAAATTCACCTTTGGTTAGAATGCGTAGCCACAGAAGTTAAAATCACACGTTAAAAAGGAGTAGTGCTACGCATTCTAACCAAAGATAGGTGATAAAGGGATATCACATAAGAAAAATTCTAAGTTTTGGGACAATGCTAGAATTCTAAAAGTTTTATGAGATTGACTTCCGGTTCAATAAATATCATAAAATTTCTGAATAAGATCAATCAAAACAAAAATTTCAGGCATTTCTTTTTTGTAAACCATAAATTTAATAGATTAATATCCTTACATCAATTACGCCAAATTTAGGTATTTTTTCTGATTTGAGAAAAAAATAATAATTTTTTGAAAATAATTTTTTTAATACTCATGTAGCGTAATGATATTTCTGAGCGATTACCGGTTAATTCTTGTCCGCAAAAATGATACAACCTAGAAAAGTCGATATTTAAATTAATAAAGTCGAAAAAAACTATATAGCCGAATAAACTATCTTACCAATAAGGACAAGTATATTTTTAATAAATATAATATATTCAAAAAAAAACATGCGCCATGAAGATGCAAAACGAAAGTTCAAATGTTGAAAGGGAAGTCACCGGTATGCAAGCTTTTAACTTTAGACAAAAAGGCTCTTGAAACAAACTATATATGAGTTTGTGAAGAAAATTCAATATGTTTGCATAAAATAGACTAATAAAATATTTCCGTTTTAGTTAAACGCTCTTAAAATCTCAACAACCGTATAGCAAATTAAGTTGAAAGCTTGAAGGATAGAATGGTCTAGTGCTGTTGATTTTGAAAAGAAATAGTATATTCGCTATTAAGATAAATCTTGTAGACTGGGTGTACCCTCATCCGTACACCTCAACTCGCTCAAAAATCGTTCGTATAAGGGTACAACGTACGGATAAAGCTACTTTTTCGGGGTCGAGTGAAAAATTTTTTAATATTTTTGTAAATATATTTGAAAAGGATATAGGTTTTAATGTTTGAATCACGAAATTCTATATATGGGAATTAAAATTTCTTTAACTTTCGTTTAAAAATAATCGGATAAAAATGTCAAAGAAATTGAAAACGCCCGACATTAACTGTAAAGGGAGTGGGTGTCGCAAATTTCAGCCTCTTCCGAGGCCCATTTCGCCCCAAAATAGCAAAAGTACACATTCCAAAACATTTGTTACTACCACACCAGACCAACTGTCGGCGGTAATTTTGAATTTAACAGTAATCTGATACAATCTTACCTACGCCGAAACCCTACGCTTTTTAAAAAAGCTTCTTAAAAAAGACACGCAGTTTTCGGTAAACCTTAAACTCTTCAATTTTAATTCATTTTTTAATTATTTTTTTGCGTGAGCTCGCGGAGAAGCCTAACAAATAATGCAAATTTGGGTTTAAAAATTTTGCTTTCGCGGCCAAAACAGCCAAACAAACGAAAACAAAAATTAATGAATTTATTTATGATTTAAATTGAAAGTGCGCTTATTTGTTTCTTTGACGCTATCCCCGAGTTAAAAATTGCACAAAATCCTTAAAAAGGTTTGGTATTTATGAGGAAAGAAATATTGAAGCATTTTTTCTGGTTGTTCTAAATTTTGTCAAAATTTAGGCTCAAAGAAATGAAAAGTTGCCCATGGCCTTCCAAGAAGAACGCCAAAGCAAAATTTCGACTAAATACTCCTAAGTTTAATTGTTAAACAAGTCCTTCTGCTTTCAGATGCAGTATTGAAAGTCGAAACTGTTGCTCTCAAACTGGTGGAGGAGATAGCTTTGCCTGAGCCTCCCAAATGCTGAGACCATTAAACAATTTGGCAAAAATGAAAAAGACATGGCCACAAGAGACGCCGAACAAAATTTTCGAGAAAAGAACTCTTTAGTTTAATTATTGAACAAGTCGCTTGGTTGCTTTCAGGATGAGGTAATGAAGTTCGAAACTATATCCTCAAACTGGTGGAGAGTAGCTTTTGCCCCGAGCCTCCAAACTGATCATGTTCGAAAATTGTGATTATATTTTTTTGCGTTTTTGTCCGCCGAAAGCAAATTTTAAATCAATAAAGCAATTTCGCACAATTTGTTAGCTTTTCCGGAGCCTCACAACAAAAAAAAAATTAAAAAATGATGAATAATTGAAGTAGTTAGTAACAGGAAACTGCGTGCTTCTAAGAGGCCTTTAAAAGCGTAGGGTCGGCCGTAGGTGTCGGCGTAGGTGGGATTGTAATGCAGATTACTGTTAAGGTCAAAATACCGGCGAAGGTTGGTCTGTTAGTTTACAAAATGTTTTGGAAATATCACCTTTGCTAGTTTTGACGGGAATGACCTGTGAGAAGAGGCTCAAAATTTGCGACAGCCACACTCCTTAAGGGGGTGGTCAACGCAAAATCTGGACAGAAATGTATAAGGAGCTTATTTTCCTAAACGTTCAAAACTGACCACCCGATTAAGGGGGTTTTGGGTGTAAAGAATGCATCAGCGAAAATGAAAAGTTTAAACATTTTCTAGAATTCTTCAAACAAAAATGATTTCTCAAAAAAAAAGAATTAATATTGTGATTGGTTGAGCGAGGTCGCGGAATGAGGCGAGAGGATCCACGCCTTGAACACATGACTCTTGCATCATACTTCATCAACACAGAAATTATATCTACTGAACCTATTTAACTTATAAAAACCAACAAAGAATAAGGTTTTCAACGAGCTTGGCAGCATATATTCGAAAATTATCATACGTTTCATAATTAGTCTGTTTTATTCAATTTGAAATAAAATTGACCGACTTTAAACTGATTTTTTAAATTTCATTTTTACCGTCTAAAAACCGAAGGAGATTTTTTTAAACCAGACGGCGCATTATCTATTTCAGGACGTCGTACTTTTCCGCAACAACTTTGTTTGATTCAATTTGAAGCAAAAATGTATGTACAATTAACTAATTTTGTGAATTGAGAACATATTTTAACCGGTTTTCAGTACGGCACCGGTGAGCCACCCTTCACCAGAATAAAACAATTACTTGCAGTTGATAGAGAAGGTTTCTCCAGTATTTTTTCATTTATTCTTATCTGCCCGTTATCGTTATCGCACCCTTCCAGTCCAAGCCGTGAGGAGAGGGTATTTCCTAGCATATTCAACATCCAACACCCCACACCCCCTTAAGGGATGTGGTGCTTCCAGCATATTGCTGGGAAAAAATAAGCCCTTTTTAAAAAACTTCAAATATCCTTTGGTGAGAATTGAGTGATACGTTTATTTTCCAATTGTATAATGGTAGTCCGTAACCTCTGAAGAACTAATGATTACTTTAAATATCACATAACCTTTAAATGCATAAACCATTGCTGGTATATCTTCCATTAAAGATACCGCATATCCACGTATCAAAAAATCAGCATAATAGCTGATATTATTGGTCAAATATGGTCAGAAAAAAATTCTCTAGAATTGCAAACCACACGCTATTTATAAATTCAATCTTAATTCGCCGAAAATTATTTTTGAAAATTCCTTGGCTATAGTTAAATATAGGCAAAATGTAGATTTATTTTACAAAAAAAGTATACCTCAAGAACGGAACAGCGATTTTTTTCTCTTTCTCAATCTTCTCTATTACCTTATTAACTTTGAACCCAAAGGAAATTTTAAATAAAATTTTATCATATTTCTCGCTCACTATTTTCATCTGAATGTTAATGCCGCGCCATTATACATGGATGGGGGAGTGACAAAACGTCTAGCACATCTCGTTAACGATCAATGGGTACTACACCGCGGCCTCCGCGAGGCAAGTTAGGCTCGGATACAAAAAAAACTCGTGAGCATTCCATTTCCCAATAACAGGGTACGACACTTGGGGTGACTAGCGGGTATACAAAACGTAAAGCCACATTTTTGCTATGGTAAGGTGTAAGTACCCCGTGTAAGTAAAGCTAAAGAGGTGAGCGAAAGTCTAGTATGAAACGTGTAGTACTATTAACAGCTGTTTACAAAATTGTTCATACTACATCGGAACAAAAAAATAATCTACAAATTCTGCTTTACAATCTTAGAGATATCCCACAGTTTAAAATAAAATAAGTACGGTGTTACAGACCAAATTCTGGGCAATTTTGGTTGTCCATAATAACTGAATAAAAATATATAGAATAATACAGCGATATTGAGGTCCGTGGAAGTTTTTAGAAAGCTCAATGAACCGTTCGGCCTGTTATCGGTTTTCAGCATTTGAAGCTATGATCATAGCCTATGAGAGTATGAAAAAAGAAGAAACGTAGCATTTTGTCAGAGATTTTTGAAAAATGTTTTACATTTCCTACAATAATATTCGACAATGCATGGCCTTTCTGGTTGCTATAACCCTACTGAAATTTTGTCATTCAGAATCATAAAAATGAAAAATAAATAGTAGTAATTTTTTTTTTGATAACATAATCTTTTCCACCCAGAAATGATTTCATTTACTTAAAATGGTTTTCGTAAAAAAATGATTTCGAATTTCGTCAAAAAAACGAAAATTAAAAGAGCAATCGATATATTGATTTTTAATTAATATTGAAATTTAGAAGAAAAAATCTAGGGAAAAAATTTAGTTTAGAAAAAATCCAAGCATTGGTTTTTGTGATAATATATGTAACTCTGAGCAGTTTTTATCAGTAGGTTAACACCTGTTTTAAGACATGGAATCGCTTAAATATGAATATTGTACGAATCACCTGTCAAAATATTAAATTTTTCGCTCGCTTTAATTCCCCTTTGATAATTAAAACCTTAGAACTGAACTTCAAAGTCAAAATTATTGAAACTTTTACCCTAGATTTGTATTCTGAATCAGTGGCTAAATAAATGGCATTTTGTTATATCGATCCTTTTTATTTATTCGTATTTTATTAACTACGTCACAAATAGAGAAATTTGTTTTTATTTACCGTTCTTTTAACTGAAGTTTAACATGTGGATAATCTCTAAATATTCTAGTCAATAAGAAGTCTTTTTCCGGCACGAAAATATTGCTTTTTGAAAAACTTATGAGCTACGAACCGATCTAGTATTAAAAAATTGGGAAATGTGTGAATTGTTGAAATGTTAATTCTCATGAAAATTTTATCTCATTATAAACCCCTAAAAATATAATAACCACAGAGTATTCGTATGTAAAATCCCAAAAATTCATCAATATCCGGCCTAGTTTCCTAGAAAATATTAAGTGAAGCACGTGATCGCAGGATATTCGTGACGGATATCTACTCGCGATTTCCATCAGTGAAGAATTAGATCAGCACCGAGGACCGAACCACCGACCTAAGAACTAATTTGCCGATCACTAGCTTCCGTTACTAACCACGTGTAGTAATCTGTGTAGTATCCAATAAAAAACACTAATTATTATTGAGCTACGGCATCCCGATGTAATATTTACAATTTTTCATATTATTTGTCTAGTACTATAATTACCATGTACTACACTCTCCGGGCCTTTAATAACCAGTAGTACACGTCCGAATACCCCCCCCTTGGTGTAGTACCCAATGGGGTACTACCAGGTGATGAGATGTGCTAAGACCGTTGTACTCGAAAGCCCTGATTAGGCTAAACAAATTCAATTATGAAAAGGCGCAAACATCTGAACAATCTGAACAACCACCTTTCATCGGATTTGATTTTTTGTATTCTGAAATGATACCATATCAGAATTTTTTCGTTTTTTATGCAAGTCCGAAAACGATATTTTTTGGGAAATTTTCTAGAATATTTGAGTCAAAAGTTTCCAATTTTTATTTTGGTCTTGAAAATCTGCCGTGAAAATTGATCACTAATCGGGTTATTTTGTTTTGAATCATCTGTCATATCAAGGCATTCAGTTAGCAGCGATTCAATGTTCTAAAGGAAAAAATATCAAAATAACCATTTGGTGTTTTTTTTAAAATTGCAAACGATTCCGAGTGCTGGATGTCAGGTGCAATGAAAAATACCGAATTTCGACCGTGTCGAAAATAACTATTGCACCCACAATCCCCGTAAGGGGGTGTCATTTCCTGATTGGCAAATTTTGGGCAGAGCTATTTAAGGAAAATCTGAACCAATGAGCAATAATTCACAAAAATGCCAAATTTGTAGATATATCCTTAATCTTGGCAGAGAAGGACTGGTATCACAAATAATTTTTGATAATTACACTCAACAGGNAAAATTGATCACTAATGGGTTATTTTGTTTTTGATCATCTGTCATTATTCAGGCATTTCAGTTAGCAAGCGATTTCAAGGTTCTAGAAAAAAATATCCAGAAATAATTTGGTGTTTTTTTTAATTGCAAACGATTGCCGAGGTGCTGGATGGTCAGGTGCAATTGAAAAAATACCGAATTTGCGACCGTGGTCGAAAATATCTACTGCACCCACAATCCCCTTAAGGGGGTGGTCATTTCTGATTTGCAATTTTGCAGAGCTATTTAAGGAAAATCTGAACCATGAGCAATAATTCCAAAAATGCCAATTTGTAGATATATCCTTAATCTTGCGAAAAAGTGTTTCACAAATATTTTTGATAATTACACCAACAGGGACAGTATCGTAACAAGGTGAATTTTTCCAAACTGGAAAATCTTTCTCCTCCCAGACTGTATATCAAATTGAAATTTAATTTCCGCAGATCACGTAACAATAGTATGTTAATATTTTCTCACGGGCTTTTTTCGATCCGGTACACTTCTAGAACGCCAAATAACCGACGATTTTTCACAATTTCAGACTTCAAAATCTATCTTGCTAGATGTATTTGAAAAATGGCTCAAATTTTTATCAAGTATTCCTGAGAACAATTGTAAGAGACTCTTACTGGCTTTTTTGCAACTTCTAGCTAAAACTCGAAATATTTTTTTTTGGTCATTTTCCAAAATTTTTTGACTTTTTCGAAAGTAGGCTCAAAAGAGAGCCAGTGAAACACTGATCAGAAAGTTGGCTTACGTCAAGGCTAGATTTTGAAGTTTTAGTGGTTTTTAAACTTCATCTTTTAAAAAATACCTAGAAAAAATCGAAAAAATGCGTAAATTTCAAAATAAAAATTTTGATGATTGGGTTCTTAGTACACTTAATTATCACCCCGTATCAATTTAGAGCATTTTTAATGCCTCTCAGGCCTTTATTATATCAGACATGACCACCTCCTTAAGGGGGTAACCGACGGAGGCTGTATCTCGAGACTCAGAAGTGATAGGAAGCTAATTTTAGTTGCATTGTCATTTTCGTGGCTGGTTTGCTTCCAATATATATANATATATATAAAAAAATAATTTTCGATGTCAAAAAGTTTCCAAAATTTTCTATATTTCCAAAGTTTTATTTTCCTTAACCGCACTGTATCTTTTGAAGTAATAACTCTTTTGCTCTTATTTTTGTTGCATTAGATCACTGTGAATTAGATCTTGAAAATGGCAATAAAAAATTTATAAATTTCGAAAAAAAAAAATTCCAAATATTTTCTTAGATTCAGAAATTTGGGGTAACCGACGGAGGCTGTTTCTACAGACTCAGAAGTGATAGAAAGCTGATTTTAGCTGCATTCTTATTTTTATTGACGGTTTGCTTATAAAAACCTTAAAAAAGATAAATTTCGATAAAAATTTTTTTCCGAATTTTGCATAACAAACCAAATCGGTTTTGTTGCTCATTCCTATTTTCCCGTTTAGAGAATCACACCAATGAATATGAAATAATAATACATTTTGTGTTTATTCTTGTGTCAGTCAGAAGTTCTGACTCAGAACCCGCATTTAAATCCTGAAAGCTTGCCCAAAGTGGCAAGTATAACATTGGTACCAGAAAAACTTGGCTGACCAAGTTTACACATTTTTTATTATTTTTTCTCAATAATTTAAAATAAAAAGAGAATTAAATTTCAAATTTATTGAAATTTGGAATTTTTATTTAAACCGTGTTTTTTAACACGAAGAGGCTTGCCTCATTTCCTACGTCCCAAGTGACTGTAGTAGACCGCTTTAATAAGCACAAACTTTCCTACTTAAATAAGTAGTGACGCTTTATTAAGCACAACAACTTCCTACTTTTAATAAGTAGAGACGCTTAAATGGCGGCCAAAAAATTGGTAAAATGAAAATTTTGCAATTTTTAACTGAAAAAATAATCTTGAATTTTAAAGGACGTTTTAATTGAAAATAAAAACGTTCAAATAAATTTTTTTTAAATTTATTTTTAATTTTGAAAAATGGATATACACATGGAATTGATAACTTTTTTGAAAAAATTGCGAGCCGAAGCTACTGATGGCGCCTTCAAAGCGTCATTGGACGAAAAGATTAAAACGGCAATCAATAATTTTTTTAATTTTTTAGAAACTGAAAACATTTTGCCGAAAATACGGGAATCCTTTCCCATAAAAANATTTAACCTAGGAGGAGATAGATTTTCCGGTGAACAAAGTCAAAAAAATGGTGGTTTATCGCATATTCTAGAAAAAATATAGTATTTATCGACAAAAGCGCTCCTCAGAAGTTTTAAATACTAATTATACAAGTTATATAAAAATTTAGGTTTATTTCAAAATAAAGCCTGAGAGGAGATAGCTTTTCCGTTTCGACTTAGGTCTCCCTGTCTCGCTTATGTGTCTGGGAGTGTATGCATGCAAAAAATTTTAACACATGTTTTACGCAAAATGAAGGCTAGTTCTACAAACTGGCTAATCTGAATCATATCCTTGAAGCCCTGTTTGGCTAATATTTTATCAAGAATATGTCAAATAAGGAACCACCATACCCTTAACTTGGGTAAGACCGCAGTTAAAGATGGCCCAGCCGCCCGTCAGGCCCTGCAGGCCCTGATTATTAAATGCCAATTATCTATGGTTTGTCATTAAGGAACCTATCTAACTTAGCCATTGATGATCTAATTCAGACAATTATCTCGCTGATGGATCAAAAACTTTTTTTTTAATTTTGATTATAAATGCATCTTTTTTCAGTTCAAAAAAATCAGCGTTAAATCAACAAAAAAATACTAAAAACGCATTTTTTTCGTATTTTATTTCATACATATGTAGATCTAGTCATGACGTCTTCTCTGGTATGAATTTCAAAACAAGTTGTCATCAAAAATTGCTAGCTTGTTTGGTTAGAAAGATACGACTTGCCTATAGAACCTATATCGATCATTATCACTTTAAAAACTTATTTGCCTGTTAAAAGATATGAAAGTAGTTTTTAAAGTTACCCAGGCATAATGATCGATTATGTCAAAATAAGCTTATTTCGAATTTTATAAAAAAAACATTCAAAATATTGAATTTTTTGAAATTTTATCTCTTTATATAACTTAAACAGGATAGAGGAGTAAAGATCAAAATTGTAAAAATCCGGGCAGGCAGTAGAAGAGCAAAAACGTCAAAGGGCAAATTTTCAAAAATTTGCCTTTCTGCTTGGTTCCTAGTCAAAAGGGCAAAAAGTCTTTGTACGAGGGCAAAAGTGAAAAAAACGTCGTCAAAGGGCAAAAATAAAATTTCATCAAAGGGCCAAAAAAAGTCAAGACCGTCAAAGGGCAAAAATTTTTCTTTCTAGAAATAATTATTTTTGAACAAAAAAAAATATTTAAAAACAACCAGATTTGACGAAAAAATGGAAGATATAAGCTTCAACAGGTTGATTTTCCGATAATAATTTACAATACATGTAAATCAATTCAGGCTGTTACCCCCGGAGGAAAAATCAGAGGCAAGAAGTCCGAGGATGCCATTGTTAATGTTTTTTTGTAAAAAAATATCTAAAAAATAATTTATCGAGGTAATATTAATTGGGTATAAAATTTAAAAATTCGAGAATTGGGACAAACGCAATTTTTTCAAATCAGCAAGAAAACGTTTTTCCGTATCGAATTTTATTTTAAAACAACTCCAATTTTATTGTTGAACCGTACAATTTACGAAAATATCACGATTATTTAATTCAAAGTGAACAAAATAATGCGGAAACCGTAGCGTAAAAGTACTGTTATTTATAATCTGGTCACCCAATTATTCTCGCCTTCTATGCTCTCGTAGAAAACTTTTGAACATTTTTGGTTTTCAGAATTCAAACTTTTTAAAATAAGTAAAATAATAATTTGTCCTAGATTAGAACCGAAAGACTCATTCAGAGAAAATAATATCGATTTGACAATATGGTCTTTATAAAAAGTTTATGCCTTTGGAGAGTCGTATTTAAACATAAAAGGAACCGAAGCCGAAAATTCAAATTTTAAAAACGGATAAGGCATCTAACCGTTTTTACGTGTGATCTTTTTGTCTCTGGCTCATTACAGGCGTATCAAATGCAGGTAGAGTTACTATGGGGGGTGTGCAGGTCAGATGGGTGGTTGCTGGAAACATAATAAGATTAAGTTTAGACTCCCGATCATAATCTTCGATATAACTTAACTGTTTTGCGAATGATTTTTCATTGAGAATTTAAATGAATTTTGAACAAATGGAATCAATTAAGAGTACAGGAACTGGAGATACGAGTACAGAAACGAACATTCTATTTCTAAGGACGGACACATGTCAAAATGATCATGATAAATCAGTGTTTTATTTGAAAAGATACATATCTTCTTATATTAAGAAGGCTAGAAGAGTCCTGAGTGCCAAGCAGACAAAAAATTCCAAAAATACGAAAATATTAAAATGTTAAGGGGGTGCATATTACCGCGAGATGGAGTCATATAATCGAAAGTCATAGTTGTTTTAGGCTTTTTTGTGCTGTCACTCTGAGGAGTAAACTCTAAGTGTCTTTTGCACCATCATGTGCAAGTGTTTAATCGCAATTTAAGGACCTAATCCATGTATGAATGAAAAATTTACAAGTGTCGATGGACTATTTGAATAATTGAAGTTTGTGCGTTTTTTTCGAAATTTTACTGTAGTACAGTACTTTGTGTCTTCAAAAAAAAATTTTTTTTTTTTAAATCATCAAGAAAAGCCTTTGAGCGGGACCAAAAAAAATGCTAAGAATTTCGTCCAGTACCATAGCCCAAGTGATCAGGTACCGTAGTATGCAGAATAAGGTTGACCAAAATAGTACTGGTTTTTTTCAAAAATTACTAAATATAAATTTGAAATAAGTGAAGTGTTCTTTAGAAGTTTTTAAGACTTTTTCCCCTTAAAACCAAAGACTAAAATGATCCCCCGTGACTTCAACAGTAGAAATAAGGTTTTGTTGAAAGTAAACAAATAGTGATCAAATTTACGCAAAAAATTTTTGGCCATAAACACATAAGGTTAAGAGTTTTGAACAAGAATAATATTTCCAAACACGTCACTGATTTATTTTTGAGAAATAAGGATTTCAATGAGCAATTCAAACCTTATTTAAATTCGTCAGTGATTTATCGGGCTGTTGATGTAATGAGAAAAATGCTAAAAACGTTTGAATGACCCTGAATTTTTTTTGACGTGATTGAGTACTTTCCAAATTACGGGTACTATGTTTTCAAAAGTACTCAATCGTGAAGACGCTTAAAGAATCGTAACGAATTTAAGACTTTATTGCATTACATGTATGGGCTCCGGTTTAAATAGATCAATTCTAGAAGTCATACTTCGTTAATACTGAGTTAAGAAAGCGGAGGCGAAAAAAAGAGACAAGAAGCACGAGAGTAATTATTCCAAAAAATTTAAGACTTCATTAATGAAGAATGATGATAAAAACATTAAAGGTTTGCAGATGCAATACCCAAATTGGCGCGGTTATATTTAAAAATTAAACATGTCAAATTAAACCTTAATTCGTGATTTATGCAATGTTTGTGAGAATCGTCGAAAAGAGAGAATTTAAATTGCTTCTTCACATTTGATGACTTTAGACTTTAACAAATTGTTTTATAGATGTAGAAATTCTTTGAATAATATGATTAATTGAAAAAATATATTGTTGATAATGAAGTGGTATAATGCTCAATTTAAAGCGCTGCAACGATCTTGAGGTGCAAAGACATACGGGTCCATAGATTGTCGGCCACACGGGAGTTAACGTGCGAAGAATTAATAAAGTAATTTGGAACCGGAATTTGAAGATTTGTATCTTTGATCAGACGGTACGTTTTCGATTGGGCAGCCGAAAATTTTCCGTTTGACCATTTGACGATTGTGAGATAACTAGGTGAGCAGTGTACACAAGTGATTCTTTCCAATTGCCTTTACTTTAACTGAATCAGACATCATGATAGCATATAGGATGTTTTCGATGTTCTTTCAATAATGAAGAGAAAACGAAAGGTGATTCTAACAGTCAATTGTAATTATTGTACGAATTTTGAACAAGGACTCGAGTTTTAATTTGTATTTAGTTTAATATGAGGTAGAAACGGCAAAAGTGACTGGAAAGTGTTCAAAAATCGAAACGTTTTGTGAAGTTGCTTCTTCGGCTGGAAGTTAAATAAGCTTCAAAGTCTAATTTCGGGACATATTAAAACGGGACATAATTTTTTTCTAGGGTAAATTCAGCCTGGCTCGAATCGATTAATTTATATAAAAAACAAAGTTAAAGCATTGAGAATAGCGGCGCCGTGCGTCACAGAGGTTCAAAAATTTGACCAATAAAGCAAGTAACATTCTCGACAAGATTGTCTTTTTTGATCCTTTATAATTATCTCATATTTAATTAAGTTTTATTAATAAATTCTAGATTTCAAAAATGCCCTTAGACGCAAATTTCCTTTGACTTCATTTTTTGATCATTTAGTATTATCGAGTATCAATTTATTTATTTAATAAATTCCTTAGATTTCCAATTTGCCTCTTTTGACGGCTAAAATTGCCCTTTGACGAAAAATAAAACATTTAAAATATGATTATTTGCCCTTATGAACGGTCACCAAAAAATTGCCCTCTGATATTTTCATTTAAATTTTTGCCCTTTGGCTAGGAAACAAGTTGAAAAGGAACGAGGCTGAAGACTTTGGGGATGTTGTGTTATTAGATCAACGTGTATGATATTGTAAACAGTAAAATCGCGGTATTTTATCTTTGGAACATAAATATCGCAGAGGGTAGCATAGACATATGATAAATCAAGTCAGTCTTATTAGCAGATTTTATCAGATGTATTTGTGATACATTCAATAGAAGGGCAAATTTTCAAAAAATTTTTGCCCTTTGACGTTTTGCCTCTACTGGCAACCGTAAAATCCAGTAATTTCATAACAAACGAATAGGCTGCCTATAGGAACCCTTAAGGGGGTAGACGACTTGATTTAATAAAGGCCGCTAAGGCATAAACAGCTCCAATTGATAAGGGTGATAATTTAAGTGTACTAATAACCCAATCAATAAAAAATCGAATTGTGCATTTTTGTCGATTTTTAAGAAGTATTTTTTAAAAGACGAAGTTTAAAAAATAAGTTGCTCGAATTGACATAAAACTCAAAATATGACTTACGTAAGCCAAATTTCCATCAGTGTTACTGCTTTCTTGAGCGTACTTTGAAAACGAAGCATGTGTCAACGTCATTAAAATCATTACCATGTTTATTCTATTTTAGGAAATTAAAGTCGAATTTATCTTGAATCGTAAAATTGTCCAAAAAAAAACCATTTAAAAATTTCACGCAATTTTGTTCCAAAAATTTTTCGTGCAGTGTCTTAGTAGGGCGTACTATTCGAAGGCTAAATCGAGGCGCAGGGGGGGCTCAAAAATAACACTTATTTTTGCAGAAGTTCGAAAAAATTTTTAAGGTGTGTCGATATGTGCGAGATTTTTTTTCAAATTCAAAATCCAAAATTTTAAATGATCGAGAAATGACCTTATTAGTGGACTGAAAACGAAAGAAAACAACATTTTATAGGCTTTTGGCTGAAAAATAAATTTATTAAAAAGCTTGATTGCTATTTTTATCTTGAAAAATGCAATTTCGACAAGATTCATGTATAGTTCAACGTGACATTAACAGATCGGAATTTTAGTCTAGCGATTCTTTCGGCTACGATAATGTTCAATAACGGCTTTGTAAAATTTCAGTGGCATTTGACACATTTAAACTTTCGGGCTTTTATTTTCAATCAAAATCTCAAATTTGAGCATTTTTGTGTGATTTATTTGTGACTTCTGTTAAACTAAAGCCCTCTTTAGTCGGAATTGCATCGAAAGTTAGGGATTCATTCTTCTGGCTAATATGTTCTAATAACGGCTGTAGAATTGCCAGTGGCATTTTTAACATTTAAGACGTGTCGGCTTTATTTTAAAACCCAAATCCGAAAATTTGCATTTTTTTGTTAAGGTTATTCAACCGCTGTAAAGTAAACCCTTAGTCGGGAATTGGCAATCGAAATTTTTGACGCGGATTCATGAGTACAAATGTTCAAATAAAGTCCTTGGCAAAGTGTTACTGTGATTTTGAACATTTTAAGGCTTCCGGCTTCAATTAGAAATTAAAAATCTCAAAATTTTAGCCATTTTTGTTATAAATAACGCTGGAAACTGGATCGCTCTAAAATGGAAATTGACAAATGAAAATTTGTCGCGATTGAACTCGGGTAGTATTGTTTCAATAGACGTCCCTGAAAACTGAAAAAAAGTTAAAATTTTAGCCAAAATGTTTTTTTTTGGGGTTCAAAAATTAAAAAAAATTCCGTACGCGGTGATCCTGAACCTTTTGAAAGTCGTAAATAACGCTCGAAAAGATAAGGTCGTAGAAAAGTTGCTAAAAACTTCAGAGTTTCGGTGAAATCGATATATTTGACTTCGGCATTTTGGATTTGAAAAGCAAAAAGTTAAATGTTACAGTAGAGTGCGTTTATAGACGATCTGAATTTTGCTTCTGCGTTCTGGATAACGGATGCTGGCAAACTTTCGGAAACCTCGTGTCCTTATAGCGGACCGGAAAACGGTTTGAAAAAAGGTCGTCCTTAAAGAAAAAGAGCAAAAACAGATTTACAATAAAACACAAACGAATCAAAGCGGTCGATAGGCAATTTTTAATTATTCGCTGAAATATAATCGACAAGTGAAGACAGTATGTATTCATGAAAGCGAAAATACATCATGAATTGTCGGAAATGCTGCAATTGTCAGTTGTGTTCACTGCTGAATAAATACAATTCATATGAATCTTTTTCGTCTGTAGTGGAGTCGAAATGAATGTATCAAACTTTACTGCATAATTATGTTCCGAACCGAAACGAAATAAAACTTGAGAAGTTTTTGTAGGGAAATCTCGACGGTCTCTCATCTCACCTTCGAATCAAATAATCAAATAGATCAGGAGTCTTGACAGTTGATTCTTATACTTCATTCAGCTTCTTTTTCCCTTGGAAGAGATAACAGTATCGTTATCTATAGCCAATTGACTTATGTGGTGTCATGTCAGAAATATGATTGCGCTTCTTTTATGCTTATGAAGGTGAAATCCATCGCCTGATCGAATCTGAAGAATGAATTAAAAAAAATCGCCTTCATCGGTCGTGAGATGTAAATTTTCCTTGTTTCAATGACTTCAAAACTTTTCATAGAATTAACTCGAAAAGATTTCGCCGTGATGGCGCGAGAACAAATTGAAATGGCCTTTTTTTTTCTCAGAATCAACAAAATTGCCGTGAATCGGACAGTAAGAATGAAAGTTGCTTTTTGTCTCCAGATGAACCTAAAAAGTCTTTGCCGTGACGATCTAATACTTTCTTTAACAGATAAACATAAAAAAAAGTTTTCCGTGAACTAACGTAAGTAATGGAATTTTCCCCTCTTTTTTCTACAGATGAAGACGAACATAATTTTCCGGTGAAATGATTGTTTAAAAAATATGTTACCTTCGTGTGACTAATTTTTTGTGTTTTTATCCATTTGGTTGTTGTTGTTTCATAATAAATTAAAAAAGGGCTAACTAAGTGAAAAATTAAATTTTCGTATTACTAGGACAGAATTATGAGAATTTTTGTGATACTAGTCGATTCACCACTTCGGTGAATACGTTTAAGCTGAATTCCGGTTTAGACATGCGAAACATGATTTCTCTCAGTTTTTGGGCCAAAAATTTCCAAGTCCCCCTTTAAAAAAATTTCAGAACAATTTAAAATTTTGATTATGGAAAGGAAATGTATATTTAAGTCGACATGGGAGTCATTACATAACTTTCAAAATGTTCCGAGAAAATATGAACAAAAGAAGATGATTGCTTCAAGTAATGTGAATAATAAAACTTAAATATTCATAAATAATTTCATATTTAGTATTTGTGATAAATAAAAGTTAATCATTACTGTATATAATGCTTTGAAATAAGTCTACTGCTTCCTATCAATTATGCTTAAAAGTACATGTGTTGGTTTCAAGGTATATTAATGGATTTTAAAGTACGTTCATTTTTTTCAAAAGCTTCGAACACTGGAATTCATTTTTTTCTAGTTCTTGGAATTCTGATTACTATTTGTTTAAGAATTGTTATGGGTTGGAACATATATTAGATCCATAAATATCTTGAAACCAACAAACAAGTGTGATTTATAAGCATAATTGGATAGGAGCAGTAGGACTTATTCAAGCATATAATGTAAATTGATTAAAGTCTTTCATTTTTTATCACAAATTAATAAAGATGGGAAAATATGAATGTACTTTTAAGTTTTTTATTAATTCACAGTTACGTGGAAGCAAATCATCTTCTTTTTGTATAGTGATTTCCGATAACTTTTTGCATGATTGTAATAGACTCCCATGTCGACTGAAATGAACATGTCATTCCGATAGTCAAAATTGCTTTGAATTTTAGACTTGACTCAAAAAACTTAGAGAAATCCTATTTCAATGTCTAAAACGGAAATCTTCTAGCTTACCGGTAATTGCCACCGGAAGTGGATAATCGCTTAGTATCACCAGAAACGATTTCTCATGAAATTCTGTCCTAGTTACATACGAAAAAGTTCTAGTTTTTCAACTTAGTGTAGGCCCCCGTGTTTAAATTTGATTAGGCAACCACATACAACAAATGATAAAAAACAAAAACTAAATTGTAGGTCACAGAAAAGGTTAAGCCTATTTTAAACAATGCATTTTATACACTCTTGTTGTACAACGTACTTACCATCATTTTTCTAATAGAGCGACTTAAACATATTGTGTTTGTGATAAACATATTGGACCTTCCAACAGACCTGATGAACTGTACTTGGCAATCGGGCGAAATCACAAGCATAGAATGAATAGCCGAGCAGGAATAGATTTTCGCACACCTCCAAAAAGTGCAGCAAATGCTATAATATATTTCGAAGAATAATGAATTTGTCAAACTCAATGGCAAATCAGTAACTGCAAGAAATTAACAATCAAGTCAATAAACAGAGAGTCCTAATCAGAATCGAGTAGATTACAGTAGCTCTCGCGCTTGCTTTGTATCTCATCTTACCCACTTTGGTCGACTTCAAACCACATGCATGCGAAATCATTGATTTAATCGATCAATTACGGTTTCTGCGAGACAGTTGCTTCTGGACAGTTTCTGCGACACGTTATATGTACAATGGAAGTATAAGTAACATATCGGAATTCAAGTTTCAATAAGTTCATGGATTTGAATGCACTATACAAGCCGAAAATACGTCATCAGCCGACTTTTCGAAAATTGGTATTGCAATTATATGCCTGTGGAATGGAACGATTCCTTTGAAAATGCCTTAAAGGCGCGGTCGGAGGTACATGAGAAGCGTCGATACTTGGATAAGAGAACTATACCAGATGCCACATATCAAAGTTTCGCGTTTTCAAATCAGTAAAAAAAATAAAATATAATGTCAACAAGATGAACATTATGACCTATATATTGCTCTCGGTCGTTAATTAGAAACTGTTCTTTTAGCGTGTGGAACGTTTTTTGCATTTTGTTGACAATCGGGTGGAGGTTGCAACGGAGCTCATATCGCAAGCGACTTGAAGTTCTAAAGCCGCATGAATCAGTTGATGATTTTTGTTGAGTTTACCATCGAAAAAACGCCTTTCCATAGTGCCAAAAGCATACGCAAAATGCTACTGGTGATAGGAAAATTGTTCTGACGAAGAAGAGGAGATCAAAGAATTACCTCTAGGTTTACCTGATGAATCGGAAATCTCATGGCAATGATTAGTGATGTTAAATGATTTTTAATCTGTATGGTTATTCTGATATTTAATGATCACCGTAGATTAGATTCGTGAAGAGCTAGCAACACTTGATTGTATTGCAGACGCTCATTAGAAAACAGAGTAATGTGTCCCAGAATAATGAAGTTAGTCAAAAATGCGTATATGCTTGTCGATGAGATAGATCAGGAATTAAACATGGTTGAATCAAAGCGCAGTAATCAACGGACTGTTGAAATTCTAAGTGTTGGTTACGATTGCTTCTGAAATCCGTCTGTCATCTTGTGAAAAATTGCTTGACAATCACCTGACGAGAAAAGGGTCGGGAATCCTTAAGTCTTGGTTTGAGTTCAGAGTCACCTAGTATTTATTCCATATAAATTAATAAATTTAAATAACAGTATAAAGAAAGTTCTTATTTTTCAAAAACAGCACTGCACAAATCTTGAAATACATGTATATCATATAATACATACACTCTTGTCATAAATAATTTACCCATTTTATACTGAACGTTTCATACGAATCACTTGTTATAAAGAACCTGGACACCAGTGTTTCACATAATGGTCTTTAAAACTCGATGTTATAATTGTAACCTTTGTTTAAAAGGATTTACAATCGTGTTCATAACTGAACTTAACACTCTATTCAAATGATGAATGAATGGTAAGATTGTAATGAAATGTTTACATTCTGTTTTTAACGACTTACACGGTGTTTGTAGAACGGAGCTTTACACTGGTGTTTAAGAACTTAACTCGGGTATACAGACTGACACCAAATTATTTAAAACCACCCGCAACATTCTTAGTAAAAACGAACTCTACACTGTACTATTCGTAATGAACATAAACAAGGTTTTATAACGGACTCTTTAACAACGGTGTTTGTACGAACGTTTAACAACTCGTGTTAGACAGATCTTGACACTCATAGTAATAATACTACACTTATTTACTAAGAATTGTAAACTGGTTCTTTCTTTGTGAAGACTTGTAAATTCGTTTCACAATTAAGGCACTCGGTTGTCTACTGGCTTAACATTTGAAATTGAACTGTGAACAAAGCATAACTTCGAGGACTGAATTCGGTGTTTTATAACTGACTTTGGATAACCGAGGGACGTCACAGATCTTTTTGTCTACGTGGACAAAATCACGCAGCAACTTCCCTAGACCTAAATATTTCCTATACGGTTGCGAAAGTTTTTGCGTCATAATCAAATATTCTAGTCAGTTTATACGAGCAGTGAAGCGAGTCTTAGCACACTCCGATCATGATCCCGTTTACCTTGGGTAAAATGGCAATTTTGGTTGTCAATCTCATTAAAGAGGGGGTTTTAGGCTCCAGCTCTCCGATTAGCCTTAAAAAAAGTCTAAAATTCCAGGTTTTTTTTATTTTTCCGACCAAAGCCGGAAGTCGTTAATTAGTCATGATAATCTGAAAATATCATGCAAGCTTCGGACCCCATTATATATGTTGAATGTCTTGCAATTATGTCGAAATTTTTCGACTTCAGCTGACAGGTATTGATTACTCTAACAATGCTGAATATTTCACCGTGTTTTTTAGTTTACGTCCAAGCCGACAGCGGCAACTGTCAGATATCATTGTGAAATCGCCAGAACTCTAAAGGACCTTATAATTTATGCTGAAGTCCCTGAACAATTTTTGTTATCAATTTTCGACTTTAGGCTGGACGATTCTCCGATTACTCTAAAAAATGCTTGCGACATTCACCCGTGTTTTTATTGCCGTTCAAACCGACAGCCGAACTAGTTCAGAACAACTGAAATCACATTCAACTTCTCTAGGAATATTTATCATGCTGAATCGCCTGCAATTTTGTCATCAATTTTCGACTTTCGGTGAATCAGTCTCCGATACTCCTCAAAATGACCGTTTTTTTATTTTGATTCAAACGGAGCTAACGTGTCAGAATTATCTGAAAATATCCATGCTCTATCTCTAGACCCTATCTGGCTATGCGGAATCGCCTGAAATTGTTCATCATTTTCGACTTCAGGTAACAGGTTCCGGATTACTCCTACAAAATGCTCGAACTTCACCGTGTTTTTTATTCTGTCTCAGAGCTGACTAGCCTAAACTATGTCGAATCATTGACAACATCCATGCAACTCTCTAGGAACGATCTATCTGCTGACTCGCTGGCAAATTGTCATCAATTTTCGACTTAGGCTGACAGGTTCCGATTACGCCTAAAAAGCGCGAAATTTCACCGTGTTTTATTTGTCTCAAGCGAAAGCACTAAATCGTCAGAACATTAAAAATCCCATGCTATATCTCTAGGCCTATCTGGCCCTATGCTATCGCCTGCAATTTCGTCGTCAATTTTCGACTTTGAGGCGACGGTCTCGATTACTCCTAAAAAATGCTCGAATTTCACGGTTTTTTATTCGTCTCAAGCTGACGCCTAAACTATGTAAGAATCATCTGACATCCATGCAACTTTCTCTGGAACTATCTACCTATTGGCTGGAATCGCGTGGCAAATTGTCATCAATTTCGACTTTAGCTGACGCATCTCCGATATTCTAAAAATGCTCGAAATTTCATTGTTTTTATTTCCGTCTCCAAGCGAAGCCTAAATTTAGAACATCTAAAAATCTCCATGCTAATCTCTAGGACCTATTGGCTATGCTGAATCGCCGCAAATTCGGTCGCAAATTTCGATTTTCACCAATTTTAAGTCACAGGTCCTGATTTTGACGAGGTTTGGTCTCAAGGTTTTATTTTTGGCTATTTAGGCCCCAAGGAGTAAAATTGCGAGTGCGCTATAGCAATTTTTTACTTCAAAGTACTAGGAACACGAGTACTATTGTAAAATTTCTAGTTTTCACGTTAATTTCGCGAATCGATAGGCTAACAGTCTAATGTCTACATATTCTTGACCGCTGTTTGAAAAATCATAAAATGTTTATTTTGTCTTTTTGTTGTTATTAATTGGTTTTTGAAATCTTCTATAAAAAATCAGGCCAAATGCACTTGTGAAATTGTTGGTAATCTGTTGTTTCCGATTTCACACCGATGGAAGTTAAGGCGAATACGTGTTCTGAACTACTGCTGAAATTCAACACTTGCTTGTGACAACGGTTTGTGCATTGGCACGCAATTTATAAAATTTTATTTTTTGCAAAAAAATCTCAATAAAATTTATGGTGTTATCGGCGTCATTTCTTTCAAAAGTCAGGACATTTTTTAATATTTAAACGCAATTGAACGTCAATTTTTATTCCTAAAAAGCTGTTTTTCGCCATTTTTAGAATACAGTGAATCAAAATTGCCGCTATAGGAATACAAACCAAATGTGTGTAGTATTCAGTGTATTGGTTAGCTATATTAGGGGTGGTGACTCACCACTGGTGAGGACCTCACCAGTGTAACGCATATTTTTAGATTTTTGTCAGGAAGTTTGAGTAACTTTCAAAATGGTTGTTGGCAGCACGTTAAGTTCGTAGTTCGTAACGTGTTGCTGCGACACTGACGCATTTTCTTATTAACAATGCGACCAGATTTTGTTATCCGTCAACTTAACTCAATTTAGCTCCAATAGTCTGCGAGAAATCCTACAAATTCAATTGCCCTGCGTAACGCAGGCTACGTTGCCCTACTATGCGATGTAGTTCAAAATTACTAATAAATTTGATTAATTTCGATTTTCCGATTGGAAAAAAAGTTTCAGTCTAGGCCCGTTTTTTTGTTAAAAAACATACAGAGTGTCTTATTTTTAAGTCTAAATCTAAGTTTTTAGCTGAAAACAGACTGACTACGATTGTTGGTCTATTAGCATCAAAATAATTTCAACGCCAACGTGTTTGAAAATTCAATAGTTTTGATTGGCGGAAGTAATTTTTTAGCAAAAACGTTGATTTTGACGAAAATGAGACAGGCTTTAGACCTAAACATAGGTTAAATCGAAATTGTCTTCTGGATGTATAGGTTTTCGGTAAGATTTATTTAAATAATTTTTATCCATCACCAAAAAATCCATGGAATTACAGAAAATAAGAAGTAAAACGAACGGAAAAAAAGTTTCAACTCTATGACGACATTTTTTGTTAAATTTTGAAAACTAGTATTTGATCTTCTAAATTGTCCGCCTTAGAGTTGAAGAACTGTGCTTACAATTTTTGATTGTCAGTGAAAATTACAGAAAACATATTTTGTGCGGTAAGTGCTCAGAAAGAAGTTGGGATAGTTTTTATTCGAATTAAGTACAGTAGTTGAAATCGCAACGATATTTGATTATGAAAAATAAAGGCTGTTTTATCCGATTTCTTCAGAAGCCACTAAAATTAAAAAGAAAATTTGACAGTATTTTATAGGTAAAAATAACTGTTGAAAGGGCGTAAAAGAGGGTAAAGGCAAAGAGGCGAAATTGAATTTTTTAAATTATAAGAACTATGAAACTACGATTGTTGAGTATGAGTAAGAGACAATTTTAACGACCCAGAAAAACTTAATTTTTATATTTTAAAGACGAAAAATTCCAGGTGAAATTTAAAACACTAAAAATAACCTAAACTAGCGTCATTTAAAAAAATAAATCAAATCAGTCATTTTTCTTTCAAATAAATTTTTAGGGACAGATATTGTAGCATTTTTAAGTACAAAAAGATTCATTCATGACTAAAAAACGCAAAAGTTTTAAAATTCAATTGAATAAAAATGGCTTACAGTTGGAGCAATTCGCAGCTTATTAAAAGCTTTACTGTAACTAAATAAAAAGTGATGTGCATTTTTAAAATGAAGTGATTTTCTTGAATCGATATATCAGGTGAAAAAACTTAAGTAGCTTTTTTGTCTACAGGGGGTGGCTACACCGTTTTGCTACATGGGATGGGTCACCTTAAAAAGCTACCTTAGAAGTCTCGATTCTCCATTGATAAAACTTTAAGGCATTTTATGGCTAAATATCATTTCAATTATATCTCCAATTCCTCACCTGAAAAAACTCGCTGTTTTTTTAATCAATGCATGGTATATCTAAAATTCCCGTCGCAATATAATTTGCATTTTTTTTCAATTTTTTATATTCCCGACAAAAAAATGTATTATCGAAGTTATTTTTATAGATATTCTGGAAGGCAATATTTTGAAGTAAGCCTTTAACGGATCAAAATAACATATCCTGAGTTAACCTAAACTTAATTAAAATCTCGTACCGACACTGTAGGTACGTCACGCAATTATTGAGGTGGGGTGAGATAGCGATATTAAGCATGGGTTCGATATTTTAATCGAGTTTCAGTAGGATTAGAACGGTGTGACGACAATGGTAAATAATGCAGCATTATTAAAACTATCAGTAAAACAACGAATTTACATGATCAGCTTTCAGTGAGTTTAAAACAGCTTTGAAAATTCAAAACCGGGATCTTCATGCTAGGTTAAATTTTTAGAAGGGTATGTTATATTTTAAATCCCGGAAAAGAGGCCTTTTTAGTAAATCAAGCCACAATTTTGGGATTTAAGATATCGATGGAACTATAGCTCAGAACTGGCCCATACGACGTTTTTGAAATTTTTGGTCAGTGTTCAACTTTCAAAACAACATGACACGGCAGAGCCCGTTTTTAGCAGAAAAAAAATGAGAAATCGAAAAAACCGGCTCTGCAGTGACACGTAGTTTGAAAAGTTATGTTATGGCCCAAAATGATTGTATACACCAGTAACAATCTAACCGAAATAAAATACCCTTCTAAAACAATGGACCTGGCTTTTATGTTCATGAAATTTTTACTCCATGTTTTGTATAAATTGCACAATTTGAAAATAATTTTCGGTCAAATAAAGGTAAAATAGTATAATAATTTTAAGTTTCTTCTGTGTTATTGTCTTCGTCTTTTTCATCTGGAGTAGAATTCACATTTTCTTTTATAACATGTTCGATATATTTTTTCAGGTCCCCGATTGGCTTCTCAATTTTGGCTTCTTCGAATTCGTCCTCAATTGAAAATTTGACCTCGTAGACCAGTTCGCGTAGGTTCGACTCCGTATTCACATCTTCTTCTACATCGATGAGAAGTTCACGCAAATGGACCAGCTCAGAATTCCGCCGTTTCAGAACTCGTTTAGGCTCCTCTAAAACATTAATTAATAGAATAGTGTTATCCTCATGACGTTTATAGGCATTATAGTTTAGGGTCGGGTTAAATTTTAAAGAATCTTTCCACAACTTTTTCTTTATAATTTTTTTCGGTTTCTATTTAGAAAACTTGAACTCAAATACTTATTTCTCTTTAAAGGCGGCAACCCTTCTCATGACGATTACGGGAAAAGCATACGTAGATGATATCGAGAAACGGATTTTAGCATTCAACTGCCAACCAAAAAGCTCAATAGAGAAATTTAATTAAGTTGATTTAACATCCGGATATATTCACCGGATATAACTGGAATGTAATTTGTTGGTAGGTTCGAATATCGATGGACCCAAATTTTTTCTTCTTTAAATCAGCCGAAATGTTAAATTTTTATGTTTGTTCCTGGAAGAAAAAAACTAGTTTCTATTTTATTTTCTTAAATGGTATACTGATAATACCTAGATAATAGATCTACGGTTACCGGTGAACCGGTACTCCGATAAAAAATGCTTTATTGAGCTTGTTAGTTGGCAGTTGAATGCAAAAACCCGTTTCTAGATATCATCTATGGTTTCCCGTAATCGTCATGAGAAGGGTGGCCGCATTTAAATAACCTACCTAAGGTAATTTTTTTAGTTGGGCCACCCCCTTCTCCTGACGATTACGGGAAAATTATAGATAATATCGCGAAACGTTTTTGCATTCAACTGCCAACTAAAAAAGCTCAATAAAGAAATTTTATTGAGTTGATTTGACATCCGGTTCACCGGATATAAACCGGAATTTAAATTTTTGGTAGGTTCGAATCTCGATTGGCCCAAGTTTTTTTCTTTAAATCAGCTGGAAAGTTAAATTTTTACTATAGTAAAACAATTTTTTTTGTTAATTCTTATATCACGATTGTCTACACATTTACTGCTTGAACTATATTTTTGAGGAATTCCTGGAAGAAAAGAACGAGTTTCGTTTTTTTTTCTCAAATTTTATACTGAAAATATCTTTACTATAAATTATATATTACAGCAGGATGCGGCGTATAGTTATACGCGTATAGTTAGATTCCACGCAAAAACCTANTTTTTTGATGATTGGGTTCTTAGTACACTTAATTATCACCCCGTATCAATTTGGAGCATTTTTAATGCCTCTAAGGCCTTTATTTAATCAGACAGATATACCCCCTTAAACGGCTTAATAATGATTTAGTGAAAATCAGTGGAACTCGACCCAGAAAATATTTTATTTATTTCTTGAAAAAGTACTTAATTTTTAACTAATAGCTACAGCAGGGTGCGGCGTATAGTTATACGCGTATAGTTAGATTCCACGCAAAAACCTATGTAAGCCTCCGCAAAAACCTACGCATTTGAAAAATAAATTTATTCGTTCCTGGCGTGCGGCGTATAGTTATAGGCAAAAGATAGGGCTTTTTCAAACGTTCCTAGGCAAAAGATAGGCTTTTTTCACCAGATTTTCAGACCAAGATTTTACTGTCGGCCCGACAATGAAAAATACGGTACATTTTTTTAAAAACATGTTCAGATTGCCCAATGAAGTGTCGGTATTTCAACAAGTTTAAAAACATGTTTTGAAGTCTCGCAGACAATGTCGGCTAGCTTGAATATGGAAAATAGTTATTCAGATAAAAATATATTGTTTTTCTGGTTTTCTGAGAGTGATTAACTGTGAGCAAAAGTTTTTTTTATAATTTCCATTGTTTCCCCGACATTTTAACTATTTTCGGATAAATCTTTTTCATGTTTATTCAAAATTAACTTTATTTCATTTTTTTCGATAAACATCAATGTATACCTCTTAGAAGATTTTGTCAACAAAAATTAATTTTAAGGGTATGGTGTCCTACATTTTCGCAGTTATATTGTCATAAAAATGCACGCAAATCAATCGTTTGTTTATAAGCACAAACAAACCCAAATAAGAACAAAAAAAATTTCGAAAATTTTTGAGTTTTTTGAATTTTTTTCTGAGTATTTTTTTCAAAATTAAGTACAAAAATAACGTTTGGTTCAATTTGACCACTAAAACTTCAAAATTTGACTTAGACGTAAGCCAACTTCTCTCTCAGTGTTTTCCCAGCTTTTTTTGAGCCTACTTTCGAAAAAAGATCGAAGCACATTTTTTCTCGAATTTTTTTGTCCCGTGAACCTTGAAAACTAAGATAGATTTTCTCCGCGTGAACAAAGAAGTCCAAAAAAGTGGTTTAATCGCATTATCTAGAAAAAAATAGCACTTATCGAGAAAAGCGCTCCTCAGAAGTTTTTAAATCTAATTATGTTAAAATTTATGGTTTTCAAATAAAGCCTGGGAGGAGATAGATTTTCCTTTTGACTCAGGTCTCCCTCTGTCTCGCTATGTGTACTGAAGTGTATGCATGCAAAAAAATTGAGACATGTTTTACGCAGATGAAGGGCTAGTTCTACAAACCGGGTAATCTGAATAATATCCTTGAAGCCGGTTAGGCTAAATATTTTATCGAGAATATGTCAAATTAGGAACCACCATACCTTAAAATCACCAAAATATCTTACTCTGACCACCCTTTACTCAATACATGTATAACTCTAAGTACTGTTAAATTACAATCAGCAGTTGGTCTTATTTTTTTATTGAATTTGTTTTTTTTAAATAACTTTATATCTCATTTTTTCGATGAAATCAAATTATACATACACAAAAATTCTAGTCTAGAATATATATGTGAAGTAACCCTTTAAATCACCTAAAATTCTTCTCTGACCATATTTTAACGCAATTTTGAAACTCTAGATATTGTCCAATTGACCAATCAGAGCACATTTTCCGTAAGGTACGCGTATAGTTAGATATTACTGCGTATGTAACGTACTAGTGGTGTTTAATACATAGGTTTTTAACTACTAGGGTTAACTACTAGGGCTACCTAAAGGTTTTTTGGGCGATAAACTTTCTACTAGTAGCGCCGCACCCTGCTGTAGTTGACAGTGAGGGCTAAAACACCTTTATATGAAAGTAGAACGGTTTCAAATTTTAGATATATTTTGGTCAGAAAATGGAGGATTTAAGGTCATTTTACCCCATTTTGGAAAAATTGCAGGATGATTTTTTTCCAATTCACTTTGCTATCTGATTCGTTTGGATTTATTCACGACCTACATAATCAACTTTTCTCAATCACTCAACCTCATGTTTTACTATTTTTTTCATCTGATCCAGGATCAGTTATGACGTAGCAGCCATGCTGTAAACAGCCATCGCGCCTCAAATTGTCACCAAAAAATACCGATTTAAATAAGTTCCTATACCTCTTGCTTAAGGAAAGCTACAGTGAGGATAAAAATCACGCTTAAGTTCAGTTTACGCGATTAGTTAAGGTGCTTTTACAGTAAACAGTACTTCATAGTAAAAATCTTTGCCATTACTTTTTAAGCGCTAGGACAACCGGAACTAATGTTTAACAAACTGTACTCACCATCAATAAATTTGTTGTTGTCAAAATTACGGAGCTTCTAGATATGATGAAATATTTTTTATTGTAAAATCGAACTTGTCATGAAAAGGGGTTTTAGAAAATTAAATTTGTGACAATATTCCAAATAGAAAGTATGATAAATTGATGTGTTATTCTATTAAAGTATCAATGTAATGCATGACTCTAGAATGATGCGCCGCACTCACTTTCTATAACTGCTTGCGAAAGATCTTAGTTGATTTTCAAAAAAATCCTTGAAAATTTTTAAAAAATAGACAAAGAAAAATGACTTTCAAAGAATTTTTTTTATTTACAATCAGCCCTGTATTGGTTTCATATCACATAATTTTAACAATCACATGTATTTTCGTATATAATTGACCGTAATTGAAAAGGAATCGTAAACCTATGCTGAAAGTACTAGATTTAGGGTGAGGTAAACTAGTGTCAAGTGTACACGGTAGGGAACAAAAACGGGAAGAGTGACCCCCTACAGTTTTGGTTATGTTTTTAACCGGTTGGTTAAGTGATATGTTTAATTCATTTAAATTTCATAATAATTTAAAGGTTTTGTTCTTCAATATTATGTAATTAACGATATTTTTCCATGTTTGAATGAAAAGTTATGATATATACTTTTCATCAGCAACAACAACGCAATCCCCTGAAATTCAAATTTGAAGGGAAAAGTTTTGTGTACAATACAAATCAAATACAGCCAGCAGTTTTATATCATTTTTTTGTGAAAAAAGTTAGAATTGATGTTCGTTTTATTTTGAATTTATGTTTCAGAAAGTAAAAATCACTGAACAGAATCATAATAATTCGAGAAAATGTGAAATTCTATTATATTATATAATCAGAAGTTGAAGAACACTTGCAAAAACTTGTACCAACTAATTAATTTTCCCTTTTTGACATCAAGTAACATGACCTATTTTTTCAAATTCATCGTTAACCAATTATTCAGGTTGAAGGATTTTATTGTATCCGTAACGATGCTCAAAATGATTTTATAGTAGATCTTTGGTTCGAGATACCCAATTGTTTTATTGCAATCACAAATCTGATTCTATTTTTCCACATTTTGAAAATCATTTATCGAAAGTTTAACGCTCCAGTTTATTCCGATGGTACAGGTCGATGTAATTCAGATAATGGAAATGTAACAGATATCAAAAGACTGCTAAAAGGTCAGTTGCAGAAATTTGTTAGTTGCAGGAAAATTACAAGCACTTTAAAATGCTTCCTTAATTAAGCCTCCTGGGCACTAATATCAAGAATAAAATTACAAATTTTCACCAGTTAAGGGGGTGGTCGAGGCAATCTGGACCTTTTTAAACTGCGCCTCAAGAATAAACGGAGAACAGTAGTAACTTCGATTATTCTTTGTAATGCAAAGACAAGGTTTTGAATGCAATCTTTAAGAGTAAAATAAAATTATTTCCCATGTTTGGAAAGGCTGTCCAACCCAGAAAAGTGGCCAAAAATTAATCTTAAAATTTTTTGTCAAAAAATGATCATAAATGCTGTGGAAAAAAAATTTAAAAAAAATGACCATTTTTCGATTTACGGCCCCACCTAGGAAAAAATCAAAATGTCCGGGCCGAACGTCCGATTTCCCACGTGAATAAATGGTCACATGTTTGAAAAATCGTAAAATAATTGGGACATGGTACGAAGGCTGACAAAAAGATTTTAAGATTAATTTTTTGGCACTTTTCTAGAGGTTGGACAGCCTATTTCGAAAACATGGAAAATATTTTTTAACCTCGAGAGATTCATCAAACCTTGTCTTTTGCATACATAAGTATAATGAAGTACCTACTGTCTCCGTTATTCTTGAGGCGGCAGTTTAAAAAGGTCAGATGCCACGACCACCCGCCTTAACGTTGATACAATCAAGCGCTCGAACAGTCGGATCGTCACGATATGGCGCAGCGCGGCGTCCACCCATTTTACCCTCCGAAGCATCCATGGTACTGGTGGATTTTTTTAATTCGTTATAGTCAACTAACTCGAAAATATTATCGATGACGACAATTTTTTTGTACT